>JAQBSW010004980.1:0-62359 GCA_029291075.1 Eudiplozoon nipponicum | reverse complement strand
GCAATTCATCCAGTACACCGGTTTCGTCCTTATTGGGAACTCATCAAGTACTGGCCAGAATTTGCCGCGGACAGGATACGAACCTGGGCACGTCTGCTTCGGAATCTGGTGCTCTAACCACTGAGCTATCCTGCCGCACACTACACTACGCACAATTTTCAGTTATATACTAACTAATGTAACTTGGTTAGTCAATTTTTCCTTTAGGTGGAATAATAATAATGCTTGAATATAATAGTGCTAGTAATTATAATTCTATTATTTAAATTAATAATATTATAATTGATAGATGTAGTTGCAGTAAAGGTATATATTTATTAATCCTTAATCGTTTATACTATTATTATTTGGGTCTAAATGGAGGCCATATGAGCTCCACCTAAAGGAAAAATTGACTAACCAAGTTACATTAGTTAGTATATAACTGAAAATTGTGTGTAGTGTAGTGTGCGGCAGGATAGCTCAGTGGTTAGAGCACCAGATTCCGAAGCAGACGTGCCCAGGTTCGTATCCTGTCCGCGGCAAATTTTGGCCAGTACTTGATGAGTTCCCAATAAGGACGAAACCGGTCTACTGGATGAATTGCCTTTTCTACACTATACAATTCTTATAAAATTGATGTTAAAAATCAAATCAAAAAAACAAAAAGATCACCTTGGTATTTCGATTGATAATCTGATTCAATTACCCTTAACATTTAGGAATGTGCTCTGCAACTTTATAAATAGAATTTTGAAGAATGAGAAATTACCAATCGATATATTAACGATAGTAGCTAAGCCGTTGCCAAAAGTTAGTAAGCCAACGTGCGCCAGTGATTATAGATTAATCTCTATTATCCCTTCGTTTTTGAAGATAATAGAACGATTGATACTAGATCATTTAGAACGTATGTTACCGGCTGATTTTGACTTATGTCAACATGGCTTTACGAAAGGTAGATCGACAACTACTAATATGCTTTCCATGTGGAAACATGTAATCACATTAGACGAGAATAAGTTAGATGCATTAATTGTATTTATAGATATCTCAAAAGCTTTTGACTCTATATCTTTTGATGCTATTTTGAATGCGATTAGTTTGTTGAATATTGATCCGAATATTTTTAGATTACTTAAATACTATCTATATAATCGACGAATGAGTATTCAAGTAAACGATTTGATATCAAAATCGAAACGAGTAACGAGTGGAGTTCCACAGGGATCAAGCTTGGGGCCAATTTTATTTAAAATTGTATTTGCAAATTTGGAAACTAAGATCCTTAACGGTCGAGTTTGCAAATTCGCTGATGATTTAAAAATAATCTTCCCAATTGATCCAAAGAATGTCGAATTCTCCAAAAATAATGTGACATTAGATTTGTATGATTTGAGTAAATATTTGATTACACTAGGGCTGAGAATAAACAATAAAAAGACGAAAGCTTTAAAAATAGGGAACAGAACAAACTTTCATTATGTTTATTTTCATGATGCTGTTATTAATGATGTGTTTGAGATTAAACTTATGCAAGAAATTAAGGATTTAGGCATAACTATTCAATGTACAGCTTCTGCTGAGAGACATATTGAAAGTATAGTAGGCAGTGCCAAGAAAAGATGGGCACTAATAAATCGAAATATCTTATCAAATGATATAAAACTTCAAATGTATATAATATGGATTAGACCGGTACTAGAATATGCTGTCGCTACTTGGAATCCATTAAAAAAGGGTTTGTCTAATAAGATAGAAGCTGTACAAAGAAAAGTTGTGAAACATATTAGTCCTATTTCTTGCACTATATACGCCTCTAGATTACAGTTTGTGTCATTGCAATCTCTGTGGTTTCGGAGGATGTGTTATTGTATAAAAGTTTTCCATTTGAACCAGTGGACTGGTGCCTATATGACTCCGATAAGAAAGAGTCATGAAGTTGGAACTAGATCTGGACATTTGGCAATATCTCCTCCTTTGGTGGGGAATGTAGCGAGCAAGTTATTCTCTTTCTCGAAAATCTACAAAATTTATAACCAATTGCCGAAGGGGCTTAGAGAAATGCCTCCATCTAAGATGTCTTTTAAAACTTTATCTACTGAACTTGAAAAAGTCTGCAATCCTGCTGATATTTTTTTATTTTTTTGATTATGATAATACTTTCTCATGGTTGAATAAAAGACAAGGATAATTGTTATCGGAAACAGATTTTCTTGAGATTTTTATTTCCAAGTTTTGTATTATTATAATTGAAATGTTATGCACTATATCTTCAAATTAGTTAACATTACATACAATCAATTGCTAGTCATGGTTCTCAATTTTTGCATAATGTTACACTCGAATTATACCTTAATTGTTCCTAATTTGATGATGTATATATTATTCTTTTCAGTCGAACTTTCTGATATTGATATATTGTATTGTACAACTAGTGAGATATACCTATCTACATGAGATTAATTGCACAATTATTGTGATGTGATAATTTTTTTAATATATATTGTACAATTTCCAATTTTATTATTTGATGGAATATGTGTGGTTTGAATCCAAATAAAGATATTCTATTCTATTTGTCGGGTGAAACGCAACGACCGGAGAGAGCGTGCTTGTGGTTTTCAACATTTTTCTCTACTTTCGAAGGATTTCGGGTTTTATTTTGTTTTTATTTTTTCAGATTCTCGGGATTTCTTGTCTGATTTCTTCTCCAGAATACTCCAGGAATCTACCTACACATTATTTTGGAATCTACCTTCAGTTATCACGGATCTATTTCTAGCCCACCCGATTTTTCCGTTTATTTCTACATTTTAATACCTATTCTTTTTTTTCGCTCAGCAATACTCTTTCTTTTCCTCTCTTTTACCGTAAACAATATTAATTATACTCTTCTATCTATCTCCATCATGAACCAAATTTCGTCGCCAGCCCCCATCTCCCCGCTCCTCACCCAAAAGATTATCTCCAATATTTCTGTTCTCCAACAGCAAATGGCGGATATCACAGGATTACTTGGAGCATTGACTGGCAACCTTCCAGTCTCCTCCGTTCAGCCCCATCTGTTGCGTCAAGCAGATACGTTTCTGAATGGGGTAGCCAGGGAGGTTGCCCTGCGAAACCACAACAAGCGAAACCTCTTTCTCTGGTCTCCGCGCTCCCCTCTCTCAAAGGACGATCTGGCCTCAGATCTCATCCGTCAAATAGGGGAAAACTTCAGCCAACTAAAAGAGATCTCCTCGGGAAAGGGCCGAGCCTTCATCCTCTCCTCACACAAAAGACTGTCCGACGATGAGGTTCATCATCTCAAACTACATTCGCCCATCTTATCATCCGGACAAGTCAAACTCAAACGAGACTACACTCTGCTACAGAGGACTCTTGAGAAAGCACATACTCACACACCGGACACCACCCCTCCTCCAGCTCCTCACGCCTTTCCGGGCTGGAGCAATCCCAAGAAAAGCCGTTCAGTTCACGGCGGACTCCTTGGTGACGCACCTTCCTCCAGTCCACCCCCACTCACACCTTCCCGATTTGAAGGCCTTCCCCTCACCTTTAGCCCTTACTCTGCAACCAGTCCCCCTACACTAGCTCAAGCTTTACCACGTCGTCGTGGCCGACCACGCCGCGCTAAGCCTCATAATAACGCACCTTCTCTCCCAAACCCGTCCACCAGGTCTACATCCCCTCGAAAGGTTACCTTTGTGACAGATGCTATGAATCAGAAACTGAAAAAACGTAAGTCTACGAAGACCAAGCAAAACTTCGACCCAGCCCCATCAAATTCATCTCCCCCTACTGAATCCACCATCGTCCCCACCCTGGACAGTTCCGCCCCAGCTCCTGATCTTTCTCCGTCCTTGCTCGCCCCCCCAACGCACCTTCCGAGTGCCCCCTCGAACCCAGATATCTCGCCCCCCTCTTGCTTTCAAACCCTACAACTGCCTCACCCACCTGATAAACGAGGGACAACAACAGAAATCCAAATCGACTCTGACCACTCTATCCTTGTCAACAAGCGGTCTGTCACCCTCATCAGCCCTAGATCTCGCTCAACCCGCCAGCGGAAAGCCCCCGCACGCTTCTCCTCTCCGATCTAACCATCCCTCTCTCAAAGCGCTCTCAGCAATCCTCATCAACTGCAGGTCACTTACGCCTAAAATTAATCAACTACGAGCCTTTCTGTCCTCTAACGAGATTGACATATGCGTTCTTGTTGAGACTTGGCTGTCCCCCTCCATCCATAGTGATGACCTTTTCCTCATTCATGGTTACACGTTCCTTCGCAGCGACAGAACTGTCGGTCGCGGAGGCGGACTAGCTGCCTATGTCCGATCCCTTCTTATGCCCAAACGCTTATCGACATCGAACTCTCAAGGGTTGGAATTTTTCTCGTTTCAGCTACAAATCCTTAACCAAAGCATATCTACCTGCGTTGTCTACAGACCCCCTAATATCTCACTCATCGACGACACTCGCGGGGCCCAACTCCTTTCCACTCTTTTCTCTTTACACTCTGATCGGTACGTCGTTGTGGGTGATCTCAACCTCCCCACGACTAACTGGCATAATCTAGCTTCCGAAAATCACCCACTGCTTCGACTCTTTGCGGATAACCTGCTACACCAATTCGTTCATTTTCCTACCCGAGGGAACAACCAACTGGATTGTGTTCTCTCCAATAACGAGGTGACCGATGTTCGCTCTCGGGAAATCTTCCCCAATCTTGATCACTGTCAGGTATCCTTCCTCTTGCCTCTCTTATCCTTCACCCCTCGAGAAGACACCCAATCTTTCAGACGATTCACCAACTGGGACGAGTTCCGCCGACTCTGTGACACAGTTAACTGGAGGGACCTCTTTCTCCCGAACAACCTCTCCTCGTGCTTCTCCGAAGTCCATAACATCCTATCCTCCCACTATAACTCCGCCACCTCTATTCAACAAGTATACTCGACGAATAAGATGAACGCTCTGTTTAAGGCACGTGACAATCTCGCACGCAGCTCTCGCCTACGCACATCGTCACTGGCTCGCGCCCTCGCTCTGAGACGCATTGATGGGCTCATTAAACAGGCTATCAACAAACAAGCGCTCCACGTCGAAAAACGCATCCGCTCAGCTCCTAACCCCCGGGCAAAGTTCGCCATCATCAAACACCAATTGTTGCAAAAGCCCAAAACCTCATATATCAACTTCTCTCAGTCAGACGACCTTTGCTTCGCTAACGACTATCTGACTCATCTTCTCGACTCATTTTCCTCTCCCACTCCGCCTATTGAGATGGTAGACAACGGAGACTCCGAGAACCTTCGCTGGTTATACGTCTCTCCGGCTTCCGTCGCCCAAGCAGTTAAAGACATTAAATCTAAACACCAATTTGATCAATACGGTGTTTCAGTCAGCATGATTGCGCTGCTTGGCTGGAACGTTTTCTCTCTACTTGCAGATGTTATTAATCATTGTGTCGAAACCATCTATCTTCCCTCAGACTGGCTTTGCTCGACGATCTCTCCCATCCCCAAAAACGGCTCTTCCTCGACCTCATCATTTAAAGATCTCCGCCCCATTACTATCGTACCTTCTTTCACCAAAATCTTCGACAGGATCCTATACAACCTAATCTACCCTTTCATTAAGTCCCATGAAAACTTCTACCTCCTTGATGATCAACATGGTTTCCTGAACGGCCGCTCATCTTCCACCAACTTAGTTAGTATTCTCGATCATTGCTACTCTTCTTTCTCTAAAGGGCTTCAGTGCACTCTCCTCTTCCTAGATATATCCAAGGCTTTTGACTCGCTGTCATTTTCAGCAATTGAATCTGCCTTAATGAGAAGCGGTATTTGCGGAAATGTTCTCAATCTTATCAGCTATTATCTTCGGAATCGATATACAAGAGTAAAAATTGGCAGCAGTCTCTCGAGGCCAACCCATGTCCGATCCGGTGTTCCCCAGGGCTCTGTACTTGGTCCCATTCTCTTCAACCTTGCACTCGCACACATACAGGTTGAAGACACTCTTTTCAAGCTGTTCAAATATGCAGATGATATGGTCATCGTATTCAGCAACCCCACAACTTCCAACCCTTCCTCATCCCTTATATCGGAGCTCCTATCCTCGCTCCACTTGCAGCTCAGCGAAATCGGACTCAAACTAAATCCCACCAAAACCCGCTTAATGAGACTCTCGTCTGATCCATTCTGCTCCATCCCGGCTGCCAACTACCCCCTCGACATAGAAATAATAGATTCGGCCAAACATCTCGGCATTCAATTCTCAAAATCCCTAGACTTCTCCCCACACCTTACACACACTACCTCCAAACTCTTCAAATGGGCCCGTCTGATCTGTTTTAAGACTAACAATCCCACTCTCCAACTCACATTATTCAAGGTCTACGTTCTGCCCCTCATTTCCTACGCCAGCGAATTCTACTGTCCTCTCACCCACGCCTCCTCGTACACCATTGAACAGGTATCCTCCAGATTTCTTAAGCGAGTCTTCCCGAACTGCCAAAACTACAGGGAACGCCTACTTCTAGCTAACCTCCTTCCGCTTTGGTTCACACGTCACCTTCGAGTCATTTCTTTTATCCATAAGATCTCAACTTCCTTACCACTCTCCAACTTTGCCCACCCAAGTCACCACTACGCCACACGTTCTAGTAACTCTTCTATCCAAGCCTACCATACCCCCACCTTATTTAAAAAAATCTATCTCTTCTCCAAAGCCACTAATGTCTTCAACGCTCTCCCCACAGACATAAAACTCCTACCCCAGCACGAATTCAAAAAGGCAGCCCATCAGTACTTCTTCAACAAATTTCTTTGTGATACGACCGATTGGAAACGAAACTGGTTCCTTCTCAATCCATAACATTTACTCCACCCTATCTTCTTACCTCTCTTGTCTTATTCTTTTTTCTTCAAGATTCACTAATACCACCTCTCAGCCCATTCCTAACCCCATTATATCCACGTTGCGGATACTCTACTACGTTTTGCTCATCCAACTCTTTTCTTTTTTCTTGTTTCAGCGGAGGACCGGAAACCCAACAGCCCTACCGATTCACCAACGGTTCGCTTCGGACTTCGACTCTCCCTGGTCTTATTTTAATCTCGATCACGTTCTACAGATGCCTGCGATCCTTGCAAGACTCGCTCGCCTCAATCCTGCCGACTCCATCAATTCATTCGTCACGACAACGGACTCCAACGGTCGTCGTCTACCTCCGGGCCGCCATCCTTTTATCTTCATCTTCGTTTTCGATCTCACATTCACCTTGAAGATCTGATACTTCACGGACTATCTCCAATTGATCTTGTCTAGTCAAATGGAACTTCGCTTATATTTATTTTTCACCAGATTGAACTATCTTGTTGTTAATGATAACTTTTCCCCTCCCCAACCCCTCCCCCTGCTATTAAATACTTTGCTAGTCACAATTCCACTCACCTCCACATATCCTACCCTTGATTTGCTATTTCAATGATTTGGGCCTGGTTTGGCCATTTGATTGCCAAATAAATTATTGTTATTATTATTATTAAAGGTCTTTGTAAATTCTATCGGAGTTCTTAAAACTAGGCTCCACATTCCAGGCCTACAATAATACTCGTAGAATTGTAAGACATCATTTTAAGCGCAGTATAATAGTTAATCTCGAATCCATGTGGACTAGAAAGGCCAAAGGAATAAAAGAAGATCTCACATCAGGTAATAGCCAATGCTTGTTCCTACTTATTCGAATAATAGGTCTTAGAAAACTAAACGTTAGCGGTGCTATAATTGTACCAAAAATTAGCCAATAACCGATAAATTACGCTGCCTTGATAGGTGAGCTGAACAAATCAAAGATCAATTTTCTTTGACACCTGCATAAGTCCCAATCCTCAAAATTATGCATGTATCGACGGTGTAAAACGTTAATTTCAAACAAAAATCGACGTAGCAATATGGAATGCAATCCTACCTCTTAAACGTCGACAAGCTTCAGGCCACTATGATTTACTTCCGAGCTAATTTAAGGATGGGGCAACAATTTGTGGAGCCTTCAATAACCAATTTCGTACTATATGGAATAAGGAGACCGTGCCGCTTGCTTGAAATTTGTCGATTATCATTCCTATGTTCAAAAAAGGAAATCGTAATTAATATGAAAAAAATCATGGCATAAGCTTGAATCCAGTCGTATTTAGGTTATTTGCTTCGATTAACCTACGACGTCTTAACGCTTCGCGTGAATCAATTAATAGAGATGAACAGGCGGGATTCCGGTCAGGGCGAGACTGTATTGATATGTTTATTTTTAAGCAAATTCGTGAACAGCCATATGTATATCATCGTTTAAAAATGACCATCTTTCTAGACGTCATGAGTGAATTTGATTATGTGGATCGCAATGGTATATTCAATATCATGTTGAAAAGTGGTACGTCTAAATCTTAAAACATATATACGCTTTCTCTGAGCACTTCTGGTCGCGTTAAAGGTACGTAAATTCTTTAAAAATTTCGTATTTGCGCATTCGGTGGTCTGTCCACTTTCCCCATTTTTTTAATAAATTTTGATAGATGATGTTAAGAACAATACTCTTCCACACGTTCAGGATGTGGATGTCAAAGTCATCTGAGGCGGTGGATTAGTCGATCTTGACTATGTAGGAGATATTGCATTATTATTCGACGATCGAGATTCTCCTCATGTCACCTTTCGGTAGGAAATTCGCACCCGTTAAGCGTAAGATACTTAAACATGATTACCCACCATTCACTACAATTCTGCGGTTAAAAAATGAAAATTTTGAAATAGTTTTACTTTTTAGCCGCATAATTGTAGTGAATAGTGGGTAATCCTGTATAGCGGGCGCCCGTTCTTCCTTATCCTCTAAGAGTCTTATATTCGCACCACTGAGTGCAGCTAATCCTGAACAGAGGATTTGTATCCTGACCCTTCACATGCTTTATTCTAGTTGGTTTTACCATTGTAAATTTAAATTTATCTGTCTTCACAAAGAAATGGCACGATAAACAATTTTTAGTCACTATTTTACTCAACTATATATATCCTTGTTCTTGATTTTTTCAAATGTGGGACCAGATGGTCTTTGATGCTTAAAAAAATAATTAATAATCTTGCTTAATTTGGATTTTTGGTAATTTGTGCCCGACATGCCTAAGCCTCTATGTTGATGTGTCGCGCCATCTAGCAATGTTCGCATAATTTAGAATTTTGATCATCCACACAAGATACTTTTACTAAAACGAGGTAGTTTTAGGTTCGGTTAGGAACGGTAAATTTAATTATTCTGTTTTCCATGTCAAATTTCATTTTAGATCCAACAAGTGTGCAATGTTGTGCAAAAGTACCCAATCCTAATGCATAATACGCATTTAAATAAATAAAGTTGTGTTTAACAAAGACTAATGTGTTCAATGCTGTTCCCACGGAAATAAAGCTCCTACCCCAGCACGAATTTAAAAAGGCGGCCCACAAGTACTTCTTTAACAAATTTCTTTGTGAAACGACCGATTGGAAGCGAAATTGGTTCCTTCTTAATTCATAATATTTCTTTCACCCCCCGGCTATTCTCTTTACTGGTTTTCGAGGGCGAAATTTCTCTGCCTGACAGCTAATTTCCACTTTTCCCCTCTGGCTTTAAATCTCTCTTGACTCCCTGATACCACTTCTACTCTCATTTTCTATTATATCATATCCATATAGTGGATACTTTACCACGTTTTGCTCAACCAATCCTTTTCCTTTCTGTTTCAGCGAAAGACCGGAAACTCAAAAGCCCGCTGGACCACCCAACGGTTTGCATCGGACATCGACTCCCCTCGTCTACCATCAGTCATAACCTCGTTCAACGGACGCCAGTGATCCCTGCACGACACACTAGCTTCAATCTAGTCGACTCCATCCTGGTCAATACTACACTTCAGAAACTCAATCTCCACGACAAAGTACTCCGTCGGTCGACGTCTGCTTCCGGTCCGCCATCATTTTCGATCTCACACTCAAACTCATCTGTCCGAACCCAGCCTACTCCGCATTGATGCTCGGACACTTCATGGACTGAACTCCAATTGATCTTGTCTAGTCAAATGGAATTTCTTTTTTTTTTTCACCAGATTGAACTATCATGAAGTTGATGAAAACACTTCTCTTCCTCAACTCCTCCCCCTTGTTATTAAATACTTTGCTAGTCACAATTTCATTCACCTCCACATATCCTACCTTTGATTTGTTATTTCAATGGTCGGGCCTGTTGGCCTTTGTTGCCAAATAAATGTATTATTATTTATTATTATTATTAAAAAATTATTACAGTTTGTTGTTTATAAATCGTATAGATCATATGTGGCTGGATTCCAAATAAATAATAATAATAATACATTTATTTGGCATAAGGCCAACTGGCCCGACCATTGAGATAACAAATCAAGGGTGGATATGTGGAGGTGAGTGGAATTGTGACTAGCAAAGTATTTGATGGCAGGGGGTTTGGGAAGGGAATGTTATCCAAAAACGTCAAGATAGTTCAATCTGGTGAAAAATAAATAGGAACAAAATTCCATTTAACTAGACAAGATCAATTGGAGAAAGTCCATGAATTGTCAGAGCTTCTAGATAAAAGTGAGTTTGAAAATAAAGATGGCGGACCGTAGGCAGACATCGGTCGATGGAGTCCATTGTCGTGGAGATTCAGTTGATGGAGCATAGCCAGGACATGGATGGAATCAGCCGGATTGAAAACGAGCTTCTTGCACGGGTCGCAGGCATCCGTAGAACGAGGTCCTCCGCTGAAACAAGAAAAGAATTGGATGAGGAAAACTTAGTAAGGTATCCACTACGTGGATATGATGGGGTCACGAATGGGTTGAGAAGAGGTATCAGTGAGTCAAGAAGAAAGGATGAAGACCAAGGAGGTAAAGTGGAAGATTAGAGAAGTTAAAGAGAATAGCCTGGGGAGAAGTAAATGTTATGGATTGAGAAGGAACCAGTTTCGTTTCCAATCGGTGGTATCGCAAAGAAGTTTGTTTTGGAAATTCAAATAAAATAATATTATATTTGATATCTTTCATGAAGTTTTACTTCAAATATAAATATGGTTCTTTTATTAAATACGTAGAATTTACCTCGGTATCAGAATTAACTAAAAATAATAGAATTTTAAAATAAATCTGTAATGTTAAGTTGTTCTATTAATAAAAACGTGAAAGATCATTGCTTTTCTTTCTAGCAAGACAAACATATTTTTCACATGAAATCAAAGACAACAGAGTTTGAAATTTACACTAAAATTCCGTCTTAATAGGCAACAAAAATTTTTCTACAAAACTTTATTGAAACCGCAATAGCCCGTAACATTTAATCTAATATTTTATTAAGATGTTGAAAGGTATAAACAAAGTGTAAATAATGACAATCTGTGAAATTTTGTATTGCATCCGGTAAGCAAACACAGAGATGATTGAATACTACTAAAACCGATTAATTCAAATAAATTGCACAAATTATTGCCCTGAATTAGGCCAATAACCATTCACATACTAAGATTTGACAATTAATAAATCACTCTTTACCTGCGTTTCTTAAGAAATACACTCTGACTAGGTCGCCACTGCTTGGTTGTCTCGGTCTCAGACTACACTAGCAGCCTACACATGCTTTTTGCACTTAAAGTTTCACCAGCACAACTTGCATCCAGGCGAACGCGAGTATTTAATTTAATAATCAAATACATACGATTGTCAGCAACTTGGGGTTTTCACACATATTATCAAATAGATTCACTAAATTTTACAATAAAATTTTTCCACAACCAGTGTCTGATAATCTATAACACAACATATAAAGAAGGATTTCGGAATAAATTCTTGACGTCCGTCTCTGATCTTGTAATATATCTTTCCACAGCGTGTAAATGGGATCGTTTTTCTCTACTGCCGTCCACCCAGTACTCGGTGTATACACTGCGAAGCAATCCAATCAGCTACATCGCTTGCGGCTAAAATAACGTGATTCATACATGGAGTAGTCGCGCGCGATGTAATGGTCATCATAACAGAACTATGTAGAGCCTGGATTCTATCTTCCACACTTCCCGGCACTCGCCATAGACTGACATTTCTGGTGGGGTCCAACTTAGCATTATACGCATTCAACAAGGCCTGTCACGGAAATTATCCAACAATCGACATTTAAATTATGTATACAGCTCGTCTACTGGCATTTCTAATTGGGTTACCACAGTAAAATTCACTAATTTCTGGATAGCTACGCGTATAATTTGTGCTTCTAACGAAAATTCTTGCAACCACACAAAAGCTTTTAATGTGTAAAGTAAAATCGGTGACATTTGCACATCTATAGGTGCAAATATAAACTTAAATTCTGATGAAATTCTAAACTAACAAGCCGATTCTGATATAGAATTTTGCAGAGGTCCGTCTGCTGAAAACTCAGCTCTGTCGCCATTGTTCTGATTATCCATATTAATTAGGTCTTTTATGTGGTTTCTTCAGAGTTAAATCTGCAGTTAAGAATGTCATCTGTGTTCATAATATTCTAATCAAATTTTCCAAACCATTATTATTAGGCATAGCTTATCATACACAAACGCTTCATTTTTAATTAATGTTTATAGAAGTTTCCTGGTATTTAATGCGACTTTACAATGAAACAAATTATAAATAATTATTATTGAAATTCACTTCTTCGGCTTCCCCGCTGCTTTCGTCTTTGCCCTGACTTAGCTATACTTCAATCAGGAATGTCTTTGAGGACCTTTTCGTGTATTTACTTCAGCCATAATTATGGCAACTGAAGCGTTCTCAGCCCCGACTGCAACAGTTAACACACCAGGATTTCCAATAATCTTATCTGCTCAACAAATATGTTACTGTGTAGGAACTTGGCGCCACATTGGAAAAGGAGGTCAATGGAGTTCGGATGACAATAAGTTTTTCATCGCGTGCACGTCTACAGATAGCAACAAAACATATTTATGGTTGAGAATATTTCGTTAGTTATGACGCTTTGGCATTATAGGCAGAAGCACAAGTGTTCTCACAGATCATGCATCTTAAGGCAGTATGTTTCGAGATGCGATTTCACAAACTGCAAATTAAATTGCCCGATTAGAGCGTCAGATCTTACATGTTAGTTAAAGAAAATTCTACATATGCGGCGCGAAAGACGAACGAAATATCATTGCGGACATGCTTTTTCGGCTATAAGTCTCGCTCCAACGGCTATTTCGGTCCATGGTGAACAACCTAAAATTTGCTGAAACGAAACTGACACTAATATTCATAGATCGGTGGGTCACCAACTACCTAAGAAGTTATGCAGAATATAGGAAGTGTTTACCCATAGCCTACTTCACTGATTCACAGTCCAATAAAGCTGCTTGCCTCACCAGCCTCAAGAGGATATTGTTCGACTATTCACTCCATTTCTCACCCAGGTAATAATTCGAATCTTTCAGTTAGTTTTACGATTCATAGATCTTTAATAAATCTTTTCGTGACCATAGGCAAAACGCAAGCGATGAACTGTGTGCCATATGCTAGAAGAATAAAACCATCCGGCAAACTCATTACAAGTATGTATTAGGCGCTGCGAACCGGCTCCTACTGATGAGTCGCTAGTAAGCACGAAACGAATTTGCATGAGATTATACTTTCCGTTCATGCTGTCTTCTGGTCACAACTGAACTAATTTTTTACTAGGTTCGCAACACCTAATACATACTTGCAAATTTGAGAACTGTATCTATAGCTTAACCTTGTTAAAAATTTTAACACAACTCACAACTATACCCTGTGTGACGCTTGTGTGTAAAATTCTGGTAGTTGGTCATAAAAACGTTTTTAAACAGTGTATAATAAATAAATTTGTCATTCTAATTCAAGAGAATACTTTCTTATAGAAAGTATGAAAAATCAGACATAAACATTTATTAAAATGAAATACAAGACTAATTTTGAGGTAAATTTTCTAGAAAATATGTTTTAGTGAAATTTCACGATTGTTAATTTTTTGAAAATAGATTCCAACACTCCATGGCTGTTTAGTGAGTACTGGAATCTATTAAATATTTTTACTTTCTGTTACTTTTAAATTTTTTAAGGGCCATTTGATACTACTGTATTTTTGGCTTATCCTCAGAAAGGTATTGGTATATTGGTTATTAGGAAGTTAACATTAAAATATACGGATTATGGGTACCTTTCCATATGAGTTAACATTGGCTCCCTAAAACAAAGTAGCTTAATATGTTGTGTAACATACGTAATAGATTTCAAACTGAAGTTTCTAAGGCTAAGCTGCTTCGCAAATGGAGGGGACCTGATCAGGCATAATTGTGTTGTTCGCATTTTTAGGGCGAAAAATGAATATTGTCTAGTCTACTGCATTATTGATATCGCTTTCTTCATGATACTGTGTCTATTCTGCGCAGTGGGTTTCAGTAGAGCCTGTCTCTAAGATGGAATTAACTAGATCTCTCGATTGTTCCATATTTATTGTCTAATAGTTGCGGCGTATTTTCCACCCCAGCTTCTCTGAGTGCGAGTATGATTTTTGCTGTCTGACTTGTTGATATCATTAAAAAAATGACTTCAAACACTTCTGCGGTTGTGGTTATTCGCTAGAATTGCTTTAGTAGCCTCATTTATTGGATGCGTAAGTGGCTTTTCCAGGTTTGGGTAGCCAAAATCATCAGCAACTGGTTGGCACATTATACTTTAATCTCTCAAAATTAAAAAAAATTCCACAAGAGGAACTATTTTCTAATGGAATTAATTCTCATGTTATTTGCTATTGTATTTTTAGTCTATATTTTCAAGTTTCACACTGTCTCTCGAAATGGCACTCTATCAAGATATTGGAAAAGGATACAAAACCTGTGGTTCGAAGTGTAATGGTTGTTCTTTGCATGTCTGGAGGTATACATGATTGAATAAATTAGAATAGAATAGAATATCTTTATTTGGATTCAAACCACACATGTTCCATCAAATAATAAAATTAGAAAATGTACAATATAAAAAGATATCACATCACATATATATGTGCAATTAGTTGTACTGTACAATTTATCAGCATCAGAAAGTTCAGCTGTAAACAGTGATAGATTCTTCATCAAAATTAGGAAAATTTAAGTTATAATTCGAGTATAACATTTTGTAAGAAAAAAAGGGAACCATGACTAATAATTGATTGTGTGCATTGTTGATTAACAAGATGATATAATGCATAACATTTCAGTTTTAATAATACAAAATTTGAAGATAGAATCTCGAGAAATTATGTTGCTGAAAAACAATTAATCCTGTCTTTTATTTAACCATGAGAAAGTATTATCATAATCAAAATTAAAAATATCAGCAGGATTGAACACTTTTTCTAGTTCGGTAGATAAAAATTTAAAAGACATTTTAGTTGGAGGCGTTTCTCTAAGCCCCTTTGGCAATTGATTGTAAATTTTGTAAATTTTTGAAAAAGAGAATAGCTTGCTCGCAACATTCCCCACCAATGGTGGAGATATTGCAAAATGACCAGATCTAGTTCCAATTTCATGACTCTTTCTTATGGGATTCATATAGGCACCAGACCACTGGTTCGAATGGAAAGCTTTTATGCAATAGCACATTCTCCGAAACCATAAAGGATGCAGTGATACAAACTGTAATCTAGTGGCGTATATAGTGCAGGAGATAGGACTAATTTGTTTCACAACTTTTCTTTGTACAGCTTCTATCTTATTAGACAAACCCTTTGTTAAGGGATTCCAAGTAGCGGCAGCATATTCTAGTATCGGTCTAATCCATATTATAAACATTTTAAATTTTATTTCATGCGATATAATATTTCTATTTATTAATGCCCATCTGTTCTTGGCACTGCCTACTATCCTTTCAATATGTCTCTCAGCAGAAGCCGTACAATGAATAGTTATGCCTAAATCCTTAATTTCTTGCATAAGTTTAATCTCAAAAACATCATTAATCTCAGCATCATGAAAATAAACATAATTAAATTCTGTTCTGTTACCTATTTTTAAAGCTCTCGTCTTTTTACTGTTTATTCTCAGCCCTAGTGTTAACAAATATCTACTTAAATCATACAAATCTAGTGTCACATTATTTTTGGAGAATTCGACATTATTTGGATCAATTGGAAAGATTATTTTCAAATCATCAGCGAATTTGCAAACTCGACCGTTAGGGATCTTAGTTTCCAAATGTGCAAATACAATTTTAAATAAAATTGGCCCCAAACTTGATCCCTGTGGAACTCCACTTGTTACCCTTTTCGATTTAGATATCAAATCGTTTACTTGAATACTCATTCTTCGATTATATAAATAGTATCTAAGTAATCTAAAAATATTCGGATCAATATTCAATAAATTAATCGCATTCAAAATAGCATCAAAAGATATAGAGTCAAAAGCTTTTGAGATATCTATGAATACAATTAATGCATCTAACTTTTTCTCATCTAATGTAATTACATGTTTCCACATAGAGAGCATATTAGTAGTTGTCGACCTGTCTTTCGTAAAGCCATGTTGGCATATATCGAAATCAGCCGGCAGCATACGTTCTAAATGATCAAGTATCAATCGTTCTATTATCTTCAAAAACGAAGGGATAATAGAGATTAATCTATAATCACTGGCACACGTTGGCTTACTTACTTTTGGCAAAGGTTTAGCTACTATTGTTAGTATATCGATTGGTAATATCCCATTCTTCAAAATTCTATTTATAAAATTGCAGAGCGCATTCATAAAATTTAAAGGTAATTGAAGTAGGTTATCAATCGATATACCAAGGTGATCTTTTTGTTTTTTTGATTTTATTTTTAACATTAATTCTATCAATGCATCACTGTCAATAACAAGTCCTAGATCCTGGTTTCCCGAAGGATCCGGTAGATCAATAAAATTGCTTTCGTTCTGTGGATTACATAACAAGTTGCCAAATACTTCATCCAATTCACAGAGAAATTCATAATCAGTTTTACCCACAGGTAATATAAGGTTTAATTTTTCCTTATATTTACCGTAGTCTGTGAGGAGTTTGTATCCTAGTCTAGGATTACTCTTCAGTTTAGCCAAAATAATTCTCTCTGATCTTTGACGGATTATCAGCAGTGATGAATTAATTTCTTTATCGATCAAATCTAACCTCATTTTTTAATACTATTGATAAGACTACATTTCATTATATTATCTCGTTTGATTCTTAGCTTACATAACTTCCTATTGATTCGCTTTGGTATAACATCCGTAAATGTAGATGCCCTAAATATATCAGATAATAACAATGAAACAGAAGAAACAAATTCGTCATTGTTCATGATAAAAAAACATTCATAATCAATTGATAAGCTTAATTCTCTAAAAAGATTCCAGTTGATTCTGGAACATTGCACGTGTGCACTTTCAAAATTAGGTTTCTGTGTTTTGCTACTCAAAAGGTTCCATTGTAAAATAATTTGTTTATGATCCAATTCTTTGAAGTAATTTACTACATCATAACTGTGCGAGTTCAACGCTTCAACTTCTAAATATACATGATCTAAGCATTCCGAACCTCTAGTTGGTTCCTTTATAATCTGCTTAAGATCATGATTAGAAAAAAGATTGATTATTTCACAGTCATGCACCTTATTAAAATCTCCTACCACAACAATATAACCATGGCAGTCGAAAATAGATTGAAAGGAATTGGTAAACATTTGATCATCATGTAAATTAGCATACGGCGGTCTGTAAACCGCGGTTAAAATCAGGTTATCAATTTGTATAGTTAAAAAATCAATGACAGTATTATATTCGCTAGTATGTAACACTGTTGCATTTAATATCGATTTGCTATAAATAAGTACTCCTCCACCTCTTTTATCCAGTGATCTGTCTTTCCTAAATAGAGAATAATGAGGAATGTCAAATTCATAGTTTTCAATGTTCTTGTTCAGCCAGGTTTCAGATAAAATTATAAAGTCAAAATTGTTACTTATTATAAAATCACACAGCAAAAAAGTTTTATTCTTAACACTTCTACAATTAGCATAAAATAAAGTATATGAACAACCCAACTCATCTTTACAGTCTTCAATAGTTACTGATTTAACTTTTGTGGTTTCCTTATACTTCGTTTGTTGGGTACCGTAGCTATAGTTCGTAGCTGTCCGCTGTCCACAACATTCATTAATGAAACCCCGTTTTTTGTAATTTTAGAATCGATTGACACACCCTTTATTGTAACTTGTTCCGGATGACTTGATTTCTGATCTAAATTCTTCTTTACCTTTTTTGCCGCTGACAATTTTCTTTGGAGAAAAGTCTTGCCTCTGGAGATGAATATGTTGTGAAAGTTACGACATTCTTCTTTCTTTTTATTAATATCCTCCACTTGCTTGTTAGTCGGCCTCTTTGATAATTTTATCACAACCGGCCTTGGTCGTTCCGATTTCTTGCCAACTCTGAAGCATTTCGTTATTTCGGCCTCTGTCGTATCTCTAATTAAAGCATTTAACTTCTCAACATCCTTATGATCAGCATTTTCATTAAGATTAAATAAAATTAACTGTTCTTGTTTTCCGATTCTTGCAGAAACTTCATTAGATAAAATATTCAATATTTCTTCACCTGAAGAACTGCTTTTTGTAGATATATCGTCTTCTTTAGTTATTTCACTTAACTCGATCCATGGCTTAACATTGTCTTTTAATTTATCCATCTTGTCGTTTAACGCAACGGTCAATTCCTCAATTTTAGCGCTTAAGTTATCATTTCTCCTTTCTGATAAATCCAATTTTGCTGAATAATTGCTAACATCCGACTCCAGCTTAACAATTTTATTTTTAATAGTTCTGGTTTCCTCCCTAAGCTCCTTCATGGAGTTCTGATAGTCCGTAATAATTTTTTCAAATTCAGTATTCAAAAAAGTTGGAGCCATTTTAAACCGCGCGCGTCACCCAGAATTCAAAATAAATACGTGTGTAGATATTCAGAACAATCAATTTGCAATTTTTTGCATACTGTTGTAAACTATCCATCTATTGGAATTGGAAGATGTGTTGAACGGCAGACTGGTAGATTAAAACTTATTGCCTGATATCATACTAAATGTAGCTATTTCGGTGGGTTGACTGACTTCCAGAGTAAAGATTTCCAAAGTAACGGTAAGTACAAATTTTGCACAGCTCTTTTGCGCCTCAGGCTATTTCAATAATCATAGATAAATGTAGTGGTATGCTATAGCATAAATTGATATCCATCATGTTAGTACCACGTACCGACTTTGGAACCATAGTGTTAGTACCATGTACCTTTTCGGTACTATAATGTTGGTATCGTTAACTAACACAATATTCATAATGTTAGTATCCTTAACAGACTCGGTATATATATTATATAGAGTGAGTTAGCGTTGAAGTAGCTTTGTCGAGACTATACGATGTTAGCTAGTCTACTGCAGGTTTACACAGTCGTCTAGTAGATTGTATCGTCTTATTATCCCACATTCCTCACCCAAATATATAGTGGTTAAATGGCGTAATACCGGCTCCTACTGATGAGTCGCTAGTTAGCACGAAACGAATGTGCATGAGATTATACTTTCCGTTTATGCTGTCTTCTGGTCACAACTGAACTAATTTTTTACTAGGTTCGCAACACCTAATGCATACTTGCAAATTTGAGAACTGTTTCTATAGCTTAACCTTGTTAAAAATTTTAACACAACTCACAACTATACCCTGTGTGACGCTTGTGTGTAAAATTCTGGTAGTTGGTCATAAAAACGTTTTTAAACGGTGTATAATAAATAAATTTGTCATTCTAATCCAAGAGAATGCTTTCTTAAAGAAAGTATGAAAAATCAGACATAAACATTTATTAAAATGAAATACAAGATTAATTTTTAGGTAAATTTTCTAGAACATATGTTTTAGTGAAATTACACGATTGTTAATTTTTTGAAAATAGATTCCAACACTCCATGGCTGTTCAGTGAGTACTGGAATCTATTAAATATTTTTACTTTCTGTTACTTTTAAATTTTTTAAGGGCCATTTGATACTACCGTATTTTTGGCTTATCCTCAAAAAGGTATTGGTATATTGGTTATTAGGAAGTTAACATTAAAATATACGGATTATGGGTACCTTTCCATATTAGTTAACATTGGCTCCCTAAAACGAAGAAGCTTAATATGTTGTGTAACATACGTAATAGATTTCAAACTGAAGTTTCGAAAGCTAATCTGCTTCGCAAATGGAGGGGACCTGATCAGGCATAATTGTGTTGTTCGCATTTTTAGGGCGAAAAATGAATATTGTCTAGTCTACTGCATTATTGATATCGCTTTCTTCATGATACTGTGTCTATTCTGCGCAGTGGGTTTCAGTAGAGCCTGTCTCTAAGATGGAATTAACTAGATCTCTCGATTGTTCCATATTTATTGTCTAATAGTTGCGGCGTATTTTCCACCCCAGCTTCTCTGAGTGCGAGTATGATTTTTGCTGTCTGACTTGTTGATATCATTAAAAAAATGACTTCAAACATTTCTGCGGTTGTGGTTATTCGCTAGAATTGCTTTAGTAGCCTCATTTATTGGATGCGTAAGTTTCTTGTCCAGGTTTGGGTGGCCAAAATCATCAGCGACTGGTTGGCACATTATACTTTAATCTCTCAAAATTAAAAAAAATTCCACAAGAGGAACTATTTTCTAATGGAATTAATTCTCATGTTATTTGCTATTGTATTTTTAGTCTAAATTTTCAAGTTTCACACTGTCTCTCGAAATGGCACTCTATCAAGATATTGGAAAAGGCTGCAGAATCTGTGGTTCGAAGTGTAATGGTTTTTCTTTGCATGTCTGGAGGTATACATGATTGAATAAATTGAGTAGAAAGCTGTGCAATGATTGTCATTGCTCTTATGAACACCACGAGATAACTGATGCGTCCGTTGGAGTGATTCTAGATGAAATGAATCTTTCTGGAATTCCAGAGTACGAGCCATACATTTCTGCGCAAAATTTAGCAGCAAAGCTTCAGTTGAATTGGCTGCCTATTGGCATTAATTTAGACGATGTAAGTTGTGTAAATTGTTGTTTTTTTTCTTTGTACGTCAATGTGAAAATGTAGTCGTTTTATAATTTTATCCTAATATGTCGTGCCTCCATGGTGCATTGGAACCTCGAATTCGTAGAAGTTTTGGGCCTGACGTCCGCAGAGCATAGCCAGATAAACTGGCAACATTATCATGCATTTATTTATCATAACTAAAAGGATCTAATGAAAATATTCAAGAATGACAACTTTGCGTAACCTAACTACATTTCATTGATCTTTAATTTATTGCAAATATTTTGCACAATATATAATGAGTTGGAATTTTCGATTTGCATTAGCGTATATGTTAAAATGCGCTGTGAAGTAATCGCTAAATATCCTTATTTGAAATAGCCTTTATGTTTTGAAATATATTTGATATGCTTCAATGTTTCTTCGTTTCATTTAAGCTTGTACGTTTTCCTGTGTTGACATGTAATTTTGCAATAGCTTTGGCTTGTGAAGGAGCCGTTTAAAACATTAGTCCGATTTTACAAGTTTCCCTGCAAAAGTTTTTAATTTAGTAGCATTTCGACTGTATTACTTATTTGGGTCGATATTCGTAATTACGCGCTTTACATTTAAAACTGAAATTAACATCAGTGGAGAGATAAGCGGAAAAATGTGCGCCACCATGGTGCACATTATCTGCGATCTACAAGGCAGAAAAGAGTTAATCTTGCAATTGTGTATTAGGGGTTGCGCACCTAGTAAAAAATTATTTCAAATGTGACCAGAAGGATAAACAGAACAACACCATGCGCGGAAAATATAATCTCGTGTACATTCGTTTTGTGCTTACTGACGACTCATCAGTAAAATCCGGTACTACGCTCTTAACCCACTTTATATTTTGGTGGGTTATGTTGGAAAATAGAGCAGTAAAATCTCCTTTACGAATGTGTAAACATGCAATAGTGAAGCTAACTTCATATCAAGTCTTCGACAATGCGATTTCAAAGTCATCTCATTATGAATTATAATATATATATATATATATATATATATATATATATATATATTTACCAAGACTGTAAACGGTACCAAAACTGTGGCTATTGTGTCAGTATCCGATACCAACAGTGCGGTTGCCAAAAATACATATATAGTATATATACCAAGACTGTAAACGGTACCAACACTATGGCTATTGTGTCGACCTTATACCAACAATGCGGTTGCCAAAATGTACTATGATTCACCAAAATGATGTTAAATTTATGCTAAAGTTCACCGAAATTGAGAATTAAAACTTTCTGAACATAGGTTACTTTAGAAAATCCATACACTCTGGCCTTGATCGATATCAGTTATCACATTTCGCGGTAAGCATGATATCATTAAATTCAATATATAACAGTTAAATACTGTTTGTCGCGGAGAACTAATATATATGCAAGTATGTATTAGGTGTTGCGAACCTAGTAACAAATTAGTTCAGTTGTGACCAGGAGGATAAACCAAAGGCAGCATGAACGGAAAGTATAATCTCATGCACATTCGTTTCGTGCTTACTGGCGACTCATCAGTAGGGTCACAACTGAACTAATTTGTTATTAGGTTCGCAACACCTTGTAGAAGCCCTTTGGTCACTACCATAAGAGAGTCTCTGGGATGCCAGGCCCGGAAAATCTATATATGCGGAATGATCATCTGATTTGGAACACTTAAGTTCCTCTGAACTATCTTTTAAACTACAATCCTTAAGTCCACTTGCTAACTGCTCTGTATCCTCAAGATTTAATAAACCAGCCATAATATTATTAAATTACTTGCAATTTATATATTATATTAATTAAGCTTACCAGGATACGCTGATATTCACGGTTTACAGAACAAGACGATTGAGACCTTAAAAACAAATATCCACGTCAATTACCTGAAGCAAATTTGTTGTTCTTTTCGCTGATAATTAAAAAGAACAATCTATAAGAATATTACAATAATTTATTAGCAAAGATATCGTAGATGGAACCACGCAGTGTTCCGCTTGTACGCTTCAGCAACTCAGAAAAAACTCTCTTTTCACCTTCGACAAGACAAGTCAAAAACTTCGACAATATGAACAAAAGAACTTCCAAAAAAATTTACAATATTTTTCAAAAATTACAATATTGTTTTACGAAACCAGCGATAACATCAAATGTCCAAAAATTAAAATTGATTTATTTTTATATGAGGAGTTAATTGGTGTCCAATAATTAAATTAACCTCCACAACCTAATACATACCCCTTATATTAGTTCTCCCGTAACAAGCATTATTTACTTGTTATAAGTTGAGTTGAATGATGTCATGTTTACCGCGAAATGCTGATAACTGTCGATTAAGGCCAGAGTGTATGGATTTACTGGAGTATCAGGTGTTCAGAAAAAGTTGTAATTCTCAATCTCGGTGGACTGAAGCATACATTGATATTCTTCATGTTGGTACCATGTACCGACTCGGCAACTACATTGTTAGTACCATGTACCTTTACAGTACTATAATGTTGGTATTGGTTACTAACACAACAGCCATAGTGTTATTTTCCTTTACAGACTCTGGTATATATATATATATATATATATATATATATATATATATATATATATATATATTATAGAGTGAGTTAGCATTGAAGTCGCATTTCGGGACTTTATATGATGTTAGCTTAACTATTACAGGTTTACACATTCGTCTAGGAGATTATACCGTCCTACTATTCCACATTCTTCTACCAAATATATAGTGGTTAAAGGGCGTAATACCGGCTCCTACTGATGAGTCGCCAGTAAGCACGAAACGAATGTGCATGAGATTATACTTTCCGTTCATGCTGCCTTTGGTTTATCCTTCTGGTCACAACTGAACTAATTTGTTACTAGGTTCGCAAAACCTAATACATACTTGCATATATATTAGTTCTTCGCAACAAGCATTATTTAACTGTAATATATTGAATTGAATGATGTCATGCTTACCGCGAAATGTGATAACAGTATCGATGAAGGGCAGAGTGTAATAGTTTAACTGGAGTAACAGGTGTTCCAGAGTACATGTTACCTCAATTTGGGTGAACTTTAGCATAAATTTATATCCATCAGGTTGGTATCATGTACCGACTCGGAAACCATAGTGTTAATTATCCGGTACTCATCGATTTCAAAAAAGGTATCAGTTACTAACACAATAGCCATAGTCATTAGTATCCTTTACAGACTCGAGTATATATATATTATATAGTGTGAGTTAGCATTGAAGTCGATTGTCGTTGACTTTAGATTATGTTAGCTTCCACTATTACAGGTTTACACGATCATCGGGTGTCCGTCCTATTCCACAGGCTGCTACCCATTAGGGTTAAAGGGCATCCGGCAACCAAGTGAGTCGCCAGTAAGCACGAAACGAATGTGCATGAGGTTATACTTTCCGTTCATGCGCCTTTGGTTTACATACTTCTGGTCTCAGCGAGCTAATTTGTTACTAGGTTTGCAACGCCTAATACATACTTGCATATATATTAGTTCTTCGCAACAAACAGTATTTAACTCATTACAAGTTTGAACATTTATCAACAACACCGTCATGCGTAGCCATTGCTCACATCGATTTAGTCCATCTTATTCCAATTCTAACTTATAGCTGCCATCCAATCATGATCTATACATTTATTCGGTGGCATGCAGCGTTTACCCTCTGCACCATTTCTGCAGTTGAATTTGTTAGAATTTTTAAATCCGAATGCATATCCCATTATGCGGTTACGATCGGAGTTATAACTGTAAGAGAAACATCATTCTGCAGATAAGCACCACAGTTGAATTTTATTGTAGAGAGTACACATTTGGAATGCAAAAACGTGTCTAGCAAATGAGTCGATGAATCTTCCTTACAACTACTTGCGATTCATACTCACATGCACAAATTGATCTGTATCTCTGCATCACAACTCCTTTATAGTTAAGACTTAAGCCCGCCTTGTCAGCTCCCACATTTACGATCTCCATAGGATATCACAAAGGTTGAAGCTTCGTGGCGCCAATTTCATTTAAGTAATAAATCAGCCCAGCAGTTGAGACGGCTTATATCCATTCTTCGTTTATCTGCAACTACACAGCTGCAGGGAAGTACTTTTCGTCAAAACGCTCCTGTAGCATCGCTTAAACCTTAGTATCGTGTTCCATACTGGGTTTACCTTCCAAATTCCGAATACTTCATTATCATGCAAGATGAAGCATTATCGAACACACCATATCGGAACTTCTTTCGCATAACTTGAAACCGACCAAGAACTTTATTTCCTGCATATTGTAAATACATTTCTCAAAGTATAAGAGGTTTTTTTCGTTTTCGGCGCAATACTTGAACATTATTTTGCGACACATTTGATCAGTTCATATGGATCCCCCATGTTTCGTATTCCACGCACTCGCTTGTCTAACGTGTTATGGAAAACTTTGTCTAGCTAGCAAATATGTAACGATTATAAAGTTCTTAAGTATGATGCCATTTCTGCAGCAATGATCCAGTACACTTGGTTTTGTAAAAACACATTTACTGTTGTTGTATTATTTATTTTTCATAAAGTTGCACAATATAGCTCATATTCTAAATCTCATTTTCATTATCTGATAAGACCAACCAATTAGACGCCGCCTAGATGTATTTGACCGAAAGTCTTACGTAGTGTGCGCCAGAATTATGGCAGTGATAATAGTGAAAGATTTAAAAGAAAATTGTGTCCCCGGTTAAAACCCCAACTGCAGCAAATTCTAGCAAATACTTGACAAGTTCATGTTAAGGATGAAGCTGGTCTACCTGATAAGCTGCCTTGGCCACATTATGCATTTTAGTTTATAATAACAATCATCACGCACAGCCATGCAAAAGCTAATAGTAACTAATTTTTCACTGTCATATAATCATTAGAAACAAAAAACAAGAATATTTAAAAATAAATAACGACAAAACTAATAAATAATGCACACAAATTATTTGTGAGAATTATGAGTGAGAGGGCACCTAGTTACTGGGAGTATATTTATCTAGATTACACACAGAAGTGAGGAAAACTAAACTTCTACACATCACCATTACAGGCCATTTCAGCATTAGATGAAGGTAACATCAACAGTACAGCTTCCTTGAGGGTTTCACAGTATCACGTAATATGGCAAGTAGTTATAGAACTGCCAGCCTGACGACCGACGGGCACAAACTGGTCAGCTGGGGAATGGCAACAGGAACATTGACGGGTCTAATGGGACAGAGCTATCAACCCATTTAACTTGAAGGCACGAATTTGGCCTAACTACGCAGTAACACTTAGTGTTACAGCGCCAGACGCGAAGAGCAGGCTTCGGCTGCAGAAGAAATTATTGGCCACTGGCATCTGGGCAGATAGCGCTCATCAACCTTGGTTGGCAAACTATCTAAGAGAAGGTAAGTTCCCAACACAAACCATCATCACTAGGAATGGGCAACTTAGTGTTCTTGTAAAATCCACATAAAGCCTATAACAACAATAAAAATATCAGAGACCCAGCCTATACTCTTATATATATATATATATATATATATATATATATATATATATATATATATATATATATATATATATATATATTTTTTCTCTATAGCTCATTAAATGTTGATTCAAAACTGTCCATATTTAAAAAAGTTATACCTATTGATCCAAAATGTTAAAATTAAGGAAACGTAAATAGGCGCAGTTTTACTTAGGTCCTTGAAAGCTCCATGCAAATGGCAGTGCACGAACAAATTGTTTTTACTTGTGCAGTTGTGGACAACATCGATTTACTAAAATCGTTTCCGAATAGACAACCCTACGAACAAAACTAGTTTTTAATAAATTGAAAGGAGCTTTGGTGGTTTATTTATCCGACTATCTTTAGATTACTGAACTATCATTTGTATAATATGAGCACGATTTTTCAAGTAAATAAAATGTGAACATATTACGAAGTTACAATTGGGATTACGCGAGGAACAAGGTCGTAGCCAATTCAATTTAAAATAATATTTGCGAATTCGCAAATTAAGGTCCTTAATGGTTAAATATGCAAATTTTCCGGTGGCATAAAAAGTCATTCTCCAAAATGATACTAAATTATTTAAAAATCGGTAATAAGTAAGAGTTTAAACATGTTTATTTTTATGATGCTGTTATTACGATGTTATTGCGATCAAACTTGAACAAGAAATCTAGGATTTAGACACAAGTATTCAGAGTATAGCTTCTACCGACAGATATGTTGTAAAGAATATTGGCTGCGCTATACAAAGTTTGGAGTTAATCAATAGAGACTTATTATCGAATACATATTTTTTGGATTAGGCTACACACAACTTGGAATCCAAGAAAACAGTTTTGCCAAATTCGATGAGCTATACAAAGAAATAATATGTATATGTAATAATAAATTTATTTGGCATCAAGGACAACATTGAAATAACAAATCAAAGTTATTTTATGTAGAGGTGAATGAAATTGTGACTAGCAAAGTATTTAATAACAGGGAGAGGAGGAGTTGAGGAAGAGAAATGTTTTCATCAACTTCATGATAGTTTAATCTGGTGAAAAATAAAATAGAAATTCCATTTGAATAGACAAGATCAATTAGAGTTCAGTGCATGAGGTGTCCTAGCTCCTACGCGGGGTAGGCTGGGTTCGGACAGATTAGTTTGAGTGTGAGATCGAAAATGATGGCAGACCGGAAGGAGACGTCGACCGACGAACTCCTTTGCGTGGATATTTAATTTCTGAAGTGTAGTATTGACCAGGTTGGAGTCGACTAGATTGAAGCTAGTGTGTCGTGCAGGGATCACTGGCGTCCGTTGAACGAGGTTATGACTGATAGTAGACGAGGGGGAGTCGATGTCCGATGAGAACCGTTGGGTGGTCCAGCGGACTTTTGAGATTCCGGTCTTTCGCTGAAACAGAAAGGTAATGATGTGAAACATATAAGCCAAGTCTCATTTATGCTAGTAGATTCCAGTGTGTACCACTGCACTCCTTATTGTTTATTAGAATGTGTTGTTGCATAAAAGAATTCCACTTGAATCAGCAGAATGGCATCTATATGGCTAAAAACATGAAAATTCAAAGAGCAGGAGCCAGGTCCGGACAATCGTCGATCATTCCATGGTTTGGTGGAAAGATATAGGGAAGTTTTTTTCTTCTTAAAAAATGTAGAGCATATGCAATCAATTGCCTAAAGGATTTAGAGCAAAGCATTCTACTAAAAAGTTTTCTAAATTGTTATTTACTTAACTTGGCAAAATTCGTGAACACATTGGTCTTTTGAATTGTGATAATGACAATATATTATCGTGATAAAACAAAGGAGCAGAGTAACGGTGGTTTTTACATAACGTAAGGAGAAACTGTTATACAAATTGTTTTATTCTATTGAAATTATTATACATTATATTAGCATTTTAGCTTTCATTTTGATACACAGTTGTTAGTCACTGTTTACACTTATTTATATATACTCTTGCATTTGATTTGTAAGTCTTTCCAATAATTGGGCCGGATGTCTCAGCTGTAAAAATCATCGTTATTAATAATTATTGATAAATGTATAAATTGGTTGAATGATTTATTACTTCATACAATATTGCACGTGATTACTTTAATTAAAATTTCCGCTGTATGTAATTGTAATAGGAATAATCCTTAATCCATATTCTGCTGCATATATTTATTTGACGTACAATTTGTTCTGATTTTTATATATTCATATATACCTTATATTTAATTGATCACACATGGTTTGAATCCTTAAAGATAATTACAATTCTGGTATATATATATATATATATATATATATATATATATATATATATACCAGTTTAATTAGTAGAAGCCACTGCACAGAAGCTCAAGCCAGTCGGATCATCTACACCAACAATGTACGGATTAACAAAAACGCACGAAAAAGGTTGCCCTACTAGGCCAATTTTATCAATGGTCAATTCTCCGTTTCATGCATTGGCTAAATGGTTAGTTCGTATAACTGAACCATTGCGCAAACTACTAGGTAATTATTTGGTTGCTGATTCGTTTTAGTTTGTAAGCAAAAGTCAAGACATAATTATTAATTTCAAGATTATGATATATATTGATATTACGTCTTTGTTAACAAATGTCCCAATTGATGAAAACATTGACATTATATTCAAAGCGATAGAACACGACATATTACCATCGCCGGTGCCAGGTCACACTCTACGCAATTTTATCTTATTTTGCAAGAAAGACGTAATTTTTCGTTGTAATGGGCAACTAGAGAACACGTCATTAGGGAGTGACATATGTAAATGTGCTAAATATATACGGTACGTGGATGATAATTTCCTTGTCCTGAAGAACAGGTCGCAATAATGAAAATTGCTTCAAAGTTTAAACTAAGCAGATAAGAAAATCGGTTTCACGTCACAGCACGAGAAAGATGATGGTCTGCCTTTCTTAAATGTACTATTAAAGAAAGGAACTAAATAAATTAAAGTAAATAAAACAACTTACCATAAACCAACCTGGTCTGTATAGTATTTTAATCATAGCAGCTTTGTGCTGTTTCGATATGGATTATCAACAGTTTGTGCCTGCTTTTCAAGAATTTACCGGTTTGATAGTCAAGATTCAAAAGACCAAAATATATAAAAAAGCAATTAACGGTTTTGATGTTTAATGCCAATCATAGACAATTAATTGAATCATTTATTAAAAGGGGAAGTAAACAAAACAGATTTATTTCGGACCAGAGAAGAAAGCAGTCTACCTGAACATCTCATTTAAAGGGGGATGCAGTTTCCCGAATAGTACAAAAGATAGTTGAAGCAGCATTAACACGCACATTTAATGCGTCTCAACTATGAATGTTTTTTTGAAGTAACAAACTTGCCGTTACCAGCAATCAAAGAGAAACAACCGTTAATGTTGACATCAAATATTATTTACCAATATATATATATATTCAGGTTGTCGATCAACTTACGAAAGCCGATCGACCAGACTGTTAATTATTTGAATGAAAGAATATTGCAACTGAAACACCTGTTTCAAATCAAATGGTGAATACACGTCTGAAATTTCGTCACAAATTGATGAAACCTCACACGTACGTTCTCAGGACGTACCATTTAAAATAATTACAAAATGCCATTAAAAAGGGAGTTAGCCAAATACGAAGCTTCATGAATAAACAGTTTGAAGCCGGATTTATGCAAGCAAAAGAAGCATGTTCAGGCATTGAGCTTGAACTGGAGATGACGCATGCAATTGATTGGTTTTCCCTTATTTTACACTCTCTCCATGTTTACATTTTTCCATCTTATTTTTCTATTCAATTTATATATAAAGATTTTCTCATTTATGGATACATGACAAGAAATTGAGAAAGCCGTTCTTGTATCTGGTAATTTTTTTAAAATTCATATATTATATATGTATCGTCAGCACTTTAAGTTAAGGAAATACACATGGTTGCTTTAATATATATATATATATATATATATATATATATATATTCTATTAGGTGCGAGCCTTAATAAAATTCATAGTGCAAAAATAAAAATAAATTTTATCAGATACAAGAACGGCTTTCTCATTTTCTTCTCAAGTATCTACAAATGAACAATTCTTTATATATAAATTCGAAGGTCAAATGAGATAGACTAACGTAAACATGGAGAGAGTGTGAAATAAGGGAACAACCACTCAATTGCATACGTCACCTCCACTTTATGCTCAATGCCAGAACATGCTTCTTCTGCTTGCATAAATCCGGCTTCAATTTGTTTATCCACGAAGCTTCGTGTTTGTCTAACTCGGATTTGTTATTGCATTTATTAATTATTTTAAATGCTACGCCTGAAAAACGTACGTGTGAGGTTTCAACAATGCGTTGCGCAATTGCAGGCGTGTTTAGTTCTTCATTGAATATGTTTACAAACTACTTCAGAAAGTACTCAATAAATCACGCATAACATAATATGTTATTATACGAGCACCTTACTTTAAATGATAATCAAATAATGCATGAAACATACATGCAATTAAATAGTTCAAAGCGTAGGTTTAAATTATTAATGCGGTGCATACAAAGTATTATCTAAATTCCCATGGAACAAAAAGGATCATCAGGCAGTTTGTTACAACGAATACGATTAAAAATTACAAAATAATGTTTTCAAGTAAATAAAACTATAAGCATGGCAAATAGCTACGAAACAATTCGTTTCAAAACCACGCTTTGTCTATGTCAAGAAAAACAATGTGATGATATTAAAAGAAACGAACAAGAGAATAATTCGATGCTAATAGGGAAGTCTATAAATAAATTTTTACAAGTGACGGGCCATAGCAGATCTTCAATTGAGAAAAAGTAACTGTGACATTACAACAGTTTCGCTATCTTATTAAGACTACGTATGATACACTCACGGAAAAATGTGCTTTCTTTACCTATTCCTTAAGTAGTTACTATTATGGGGGAACGCAGTGTTAGAAGCGGGTTAATAAAGCCGTGGTTAAGCAAATTCAGTGTGGTGGAATTCCGATTCAGTTTTTAAGGATTCACAAATCTTGTGTGGTTTATACTAAAAAATTCAGGTTTGTCAAATATACCCCTACCACAAATAATTTTTTGTCTTGTCCTAATTTTATTTTTAAAAGAGCAGTATCTATTAGCTTCTCAATATTTATGTCTGATAAATTGCGATCTTATAATCGACTTTTTCCGTTTTACTCACATTATTACAAACATTCTCAAACCTTTTAAGCAAAGACCATTTGCAAGAGATTTTCCATAGCATTAAATTTATGATTAATATTTATTTGATAATATATAGGAATAGGATTTCAAAAAAGCCTAAATAAGCGAATCAAATTTGAATTATCATTTATTATTAACCTTAATTTCTTCTTCGTTAAAAAATTTTATTAAGCGTGTAATTTGACTATTATATTTATAGCTGATAAAAATATTTTTTTTAAAACTATTCCTGCACGGCGGAACAACACAAATAAAAAGCCATTAATCTATTATTAAATTATGTATTAGGTGTAGCACACCCAGTAACAAATTAGTTTATATAAGCTGTTGCATATTTAATAAGTTTTACCAAGAAAATTTATTCATTCGACCTCGACTCGGTGCTTGGCACATCTTTCTCCCAAGACGAAAATCGCCTTGAATTTATGGTCTAGTGAAGGTCGATGGATCAGGTAATCCTTGTGCATTTCCAACACTTTCTACCTAACAAATTTTTAAATCTCTAATTAAGTCCTATTCTTTACCGCATATTAGAATGAACATATATATATATATATATATATATATATATATATATATATATATATATAGTAATGAATAAATAAATTTTGAATTAGCTGATCGTGGTAGAATCGAGATTTATGAAATCGAAGCGACTTAACTCGAATGAATGAAAATCGCGGAGGAAGCAAAGTAAACATCACCTTGACCTACTTTACGTTCCGTTGTAAATATTTGAAGCGGATTAAAGGTGCTAAGATGAAACAGCTACAATCCGTTCCATTAACAACTATATTGATACTTTCATGGAGAAAACACTCTCAGAGATAATACACGCAAACCAAAATTACTCATAACATTTGTAATACCATTCTTTTTGTGGAAAAAGAGGTATAACAAAGTATCCCACAATGCTTCTTGAAATCTCTTGATTGAAATTTTAAGCGACCATCCAGTCGTCTTTTTTAAAATCCGTGCTTCTCATATCAACTTTATCAAATGTTGTAGCAGTTCCAGTTTAGATTTTAGGTATTTGCTAAGAAGAGAAATAATCCACGCACTATAAACTGCTTATATATAACATATCTGAATGACATAGTTTTGATGTTTTCTAGCGAAACGAACAATTGAATTCAAATTTACATTAAATAGGAAATAAATGATAACCTATCATTGTTAGATGTTGCATCGATCGGAAGGGGTGGTGAATTTGCTGTTGGTGTCTTCAGAAAAGCTATCTTCCCAGATTTTCATAATTTTCAATTTTGCCAATTTTTCCTCATGAAAACGAACATTTTAGAATAAATGAAGATAAGAGAAGACAGGGAAGTTTCAGATGAACCTTTATTCACTGAATATAAGAGAACCGGTAAGAAATAAAGTATAAAAGGTCTTTGGACGATTTCATTTGAAAGGCGTTTGAGCTGAGATAAAATAAACTAAATGTGGCCATAATGAAATGGTTATATTAGCTTCATCCTAGACAGAAATGTTAGACCATAAAACATTAAAACTTTTTAAAGAAAACGCGTACGTGAGCTAACTTACCTCCTAAACAAATGGAGATTTTAGCGGCTATAAAGATAACTGCAGATTAAGAGTCCTCGGGTTGTCTGTGTATTTATCAAGGTACACGAATACTTTTGATCAACCAAATAAAAGTATATGAAAATATATTAACATGCGTTAGAGACTGGCCACAAAACAAATTGGGTAGGTTAACAACGGATTGCAATTTGTAATCGCAAACGAATTAGTAGATCACATAGTCAATTTTTAACAAACAAAGAGTTAGACAAATAAACACTTCTGTAACATAAAATATTTATCCACAATACTGAAAAAAGTAGCATCAAATACAAACGGACTCAGGTTATTTAGGCAATTACCAGGATCAAATCAAACAAAACCATCCATTTTGCGTTAGCAATATAAGAAATGTTTATTTTAACCTATATCTATATATATATATATATATATATATATATATATATATATATATAATAATATACATATACATATATTTATATTTATATAAAACTGCAATGATATAAGTGTTTTAATTTATATATCCCGATTTTTCATTTTATCCCTATCGATTTAATTCTTTACAAAGGTACTTGAGTTCCATGATTTGTGTATAACACTTTAATACCGTTTACAAATTACACAACGATCATAAGTGCTAGGTATAATGAGCCCGAGGAGTCGCTTTGGCGACCTGCGAAGGCCGCCCGTTTCAAATTTTTACACTGTATTATGGCCCGTAGCCATAGAAATTCCGGCCTGACGACAGGCGGGCTCAAACTAGTCAACCCGGGATTGGTAGCATGAACCTTGCCGAGTCAAAAAGGGACACAGCAGTCATCCGGTTTATGTGAAGCCCGAAGTTTGGTCTAACTGCACATTAATATTTTTTTATTAAATGTGTAGTGATGGAATGACAGTAAACGTTCCAGACGTGAAGGGCAAGTTTCGGTTGTTGAAGGAAACTTTGGTCACTGACATCTGGACAGATAGTGCTCATCAGCCTTGATTGGCAGACTCTCTAGTAGAATGAGAGCTCCGAATACAAACCATCACTAGAAATAAGCGACCTAATATTTTTTACACTCCACAAATAACCATGAAACAAACAACTTACAATGATTACATACTACATCGGCCGTCGCGCAGTATAAAAAGGGTCGCCTCATCTACTGAGTCACGCAGGGGGATAAGCGAAATCTGGCAACTGCAGGCAACGGTATCTCCGATTCTGCCCCCTTTCCTTCCCCTTCCTCTTCTCAATCTAACAATAACATTTTTTTAGATACTATGAATATGGTTGGTGTAGATCATAACACTGAGCCAAAAATCAGGTTGCCAAATATCGAAAATGGTTCTAGTAGACGATCATTTATTAAAACTAGGTTAGATTTTAACGTAGGTGCAACTTGGGCAACAAAAATGTCCTTGACGTACGTTGGATAAATTATAAATCGACATCTGTTGCGTATCTGAAACCAGAATACAGGACTCTACGTGCATTACAGAGATGGTTGCACAATCCCTGTCTACGAGTTATTGGTTTCGAACATCTGGTTCCACATAGTTCTCTCAAGCCGGTAAATGAGGCGTTGGTATTGTCCTCAGCGCACGAGCTGAAGCTTGCTTAATTGAATAGATCCCTTTAAATGGTCGACTGTGTGCGGCACCTCTAAGTACATCTACTAAAATCAAAGCAAAAAACCGTAATCATCGTTACCTCTTCGTTGTATCTCCATATTCTCCTACCGATTATAGCATAGCGAAAGCAAGGACGCTTTTTACTCCGAACAAAGCTCCTTACTAAGTAGAGCACGAAGTTCAGATATAGTCCTGATTATGGGTGACATGAATGCTCAAGTTGGGCGCTTAAGTAACACGGAATATTTAGGTGAAAGATACACTTAAAGCTCAACGTGCAACGATAATGGTGAACGACATTTGGATAGCAGCGCGGAACAGATTATATTTCAGTTGTACAAACTTCAGACGTAGTGTTAGACGTTGCGCTACATGGCGTCCTCCAGCACCCGAACAACGGTGGACTCAAATATATCATGTAGCAATTAGATATAAATGGCGTGGTTGCATCCAGGCTTGTCTTTCTTTTTGGAACACTAATGTCTACTTGGAACATGCATTTATCTGTTGTAGATTTGCGCTAAAATTTTCCGGGAAAATAATTAAGAATATACCCCAAATTGATGTAAGCAAACTCGAACAACCATCCTTCCGACAAAAAATTATATTCTAGCTGGTCTGCATCGCGAAAATCCGAATTTACTTTTGTCTAAGATAAGTTCCACTATGTACAATTCAGGTACTACTGTATGTGGCATTGCAGGCTCCCGAAGAAATAATCACTGACTCTCTGTAAAATCAATGGAGATACTCGAAACAAGGCGCCAAATTCCACCTGGCTCTCTTCATAATAGTACTCGTAGCAATATAAGACACCAACTTAAGCGCAGTTTAAAAGTCCATCTAGAAAACTTTTGGACCAGAAAGGCTGAAGAAATGGAAAAAGCCTTCGCGTCAGGTAGCAGTCGCTGTTTGTTCCAACTTATCTGCGCAACACGTTCGAGTAAATTAAAAGTTAATAACCGATAAAATAAGTCGTCTTAATAGGTGGGCTGAACACTTCAAGGATCAATTTTCTTGGGCACCCGCGTCAGTTCCGATTCCCGAAAGCATGACTACAACAACGGTGTTGAATGTTAGTCTCGAAGAACCATCCGAGTTAGAAGTACGCGATGCAATCCTATCTCTTAAACGCCGCAAAGCCGCAGGCCCGGATGATTTGCATCCAAGATTATTTAAGGATGGTGGGCATATAACTTTAGGAGCGTTGACTAAACGTTTTCATACTATATGAAAAGAGAAAACTGTACCATTTGATTAGAATGAGTCGACCATCATTCCTATTTTCTAAAAAGGCAATCGTAATTCATGCGATCATCATTGTGGTATAAGCTTGACTCCAGTCGTATCTAGGTTATTTGCTTCGATTATCCTACGTCATCTTAGCGCTTCACGTGAATCAAATACAAGAGAGGTGAGGGGACACCACTTGTACAAAATTCCCAAGAAACTCCATGAAATGTCACAAATACCGTTCATGCTACGGCGTCCCCGGCAAGCGACGCGCTCTGTATCAGCGCGAAAACAGCTATTTATTTCGGGTGTTGGAATGTTCTATGTTCCGAAATGGCTGCCAACCGCCCGGCATGGAGAGGTATAATCCGGGATTTCTATGGAGCCGGCTTATCCTCCAAAAGGAGTCAGCCGCAGTAAAATAAAGTAAGTAAGAGGAGAACAGGCCGGATTCCGCGCAGGACGAGGTTGTATAGATAATACTTTTACGTTAAATAGATAAGTTTTCGAACAGAGATATTTATATCAACGTCCTACAATAGCCGTCTTTCTAGACTTTAAGTGTGCATTTTATTCGGTAGATCGCAATGTTTTATACATATTTTGTTGAAAAGCGGTGTGCACACAAAATTCGTTAATATTATACGCGCTTTCTACACAAATACTTCTGGTCGCGTTAAAGTTTACAACGAATTAACGCGTAACTTTACAACCATCAGTGGTGTTCGTCAAGGTTATCCACTTTCCCCCTTATTGTTCAATTTTGTAATCGATGCTATTATGGACAACACTGATCCACACATTCCGGATGCAGGTGTTGAAGATCTCCCGGGCGATAATCTAGTCGATCTTGACTATGCGGACGATATCGTATTATTATTCGACAATCGCAATGCTGCCCAGGCCACCTTGAATAGATTTACTGACGTTGTTCCGTCTTTCGGTATGAAGTTCGCACTCTCTAAATGTAAGATACTGTTACAGGATCATCCACCACCAACCCAACTCTGCAGAATGAAGATTTAGACATAATTGACAGGTTTACATATCTTGAGAGCTCTATCACTAACTTAGGCAATATGTCTGACGAGGTGATAATGAGAATCGCGAAAGTAAGAGTAGCTTTATCGAACCTTCGGCATTTATGGAGAAACGCGAGTATTAAACTCTACCCTAAAGATCGTGTTTACAATGCATCTGTATGCGCAATTTTACTATAGGCAGGTGAAATTTGGCCTCTTAGAGTTGATGATTTTAGACGCTTACAGGCATTCGACCGTGGTGTTGAGAAAAATATCACATGTTGGTTACCAACAAGAGCTTGAACTGGAGGTGAAGCACGAAATTGATCAGGTGTTCTACTTTCATATCCCCCTATATCTGAATTTACTGTTTTGTTTTGCTCTTTCAAAATATATATATATATATATATATATGTGTGATGCATACTACATAATTTATATATATATATATATATATACATATATATTTATAATTAGGAAGAAAGAACACATTAATAACAAAGTGGATAAAGGCCATTTATTTCGTGAATACTAATCATCGCTTATACAATCATACATATTTATCCATATTGGGTTTTCATAAAACAACATATAAAACAACAAACACCTGACCTTAATATTCAAAAGTTTCATCAACATGATATTCTAATCGACTGGCCACGAAAAACAAAATTCAAGAACAATCTACTAGTATCCTGTCAAGAACATACAGGCCCTCGACTAGAATCAACAAACATTCAATCGGATTGGCAATAAACTGAAGTGGAAAAAACAGAGGTGCATACGGTGACAGAAGTTTCCAAATTAGATGAGCGTTTGACACTGCAATCCACACTGGCGCTGTTACCATGTGGAAAATATAAATTTGCGCAACAAGGTGAAACGATCAACTACACTGGGAAAAATAGCACTCGTACATGTAACAGTAAACAATGCGCACAAATGGTTAATTCTCAAGCCATCAAAACAATAATGACCAGATCTCAGACATCACTTTGCAATACTGCGAGAACGACCTTTACATGCAAACACGCATACACACAAACACAAACGCATACACACTTACCAACCAGCTAAAACAAGAAACAGAAGTAAAAACGAGTCAGATTTGTTACCACTAGCATAATCAATTGAAAACCCAAAATGTATAAATATGTATGATTGTATAAGCGATGATTAGTATTCACGAAATAAATGGCCTTTATCCACTTTGTTATTAATGTGTTCTTTCTTCCTAATTATAAATATACTGTGTAATATTAAAAGGCATGGACATTATAAAGATATATATAGATCAAAAAATTTTCCACAATCAAAACTTAGTTACAGCTATAAATACATATTTTATAAAACTTAAATGTCTTATTTTTAAACTGAAATTTTTAATATCAAACATCAAATATAATTTTATTACATTTATTTGTAATTGTAATATCTTAACAAAGCTAAGCTTAGCTTATTGCGTCGACTAAAGTCCAACTACGTATTGAAAGCTAATCTCTAAGAGTATTTAGCAGAATTTGTGAAACCTACTGTATACTTATTTTTTCTGTCCCTCGCCAATTATTTGTTGATAAAGCTAACATAACGCTATTTGTCTATTTTTTCTATATGATTCTATATTATAAACTTATAACTACGTTTTCATTAAAGTTAAATTAACATCTGTTTACATAACTGACAATGGCATATCGGTCATCAAGCTGTAGTATTTAGAGGATAAGATCGTGTAAATAAATATAATTAACTTTAAAGAAATTAATTCCAGAAAAGTCTGGGAAATCTGCAAACCCCATTTTCAAATAAGTGAAAATTATATTGATACATATTTGAAAACCGCTAAATTTATTGTAAAACTAATAAAAGCAGAAAACTTAAGTGAATAAATAACCAAATAGAAAGCTATGACAAAAAATTGTTTTCATAACCTTCAGCCAATGGTACTAATAAGTGCATACTAAGTGCATCGGGATACTAAAATCATAAAACAATTTTTCCAAATGTTATTTCCAATGACTTTTTTTAGTAAACCAGGCAGATTGTCCAACACGTCAAATTGATTTTATTAAATGCCTAATACAAAAATTATTATGAAATTAAAAACGAAATTTAAGTAGACATATCAGCCAAACGAATAATCTAAACCACAAACATCATTACAGAAAGAGAGGCGAGTGTGGTTATAAAAATGTTGTTACTCTTAAAGTCACCAAAATTTAATTGAAAACCCAGTTTCGTTTAGCTACATATATTGACGCACGCTGATGCATCGTAGCCGTTGCAAGGAAGCATGAAAGCAAAGTGGAGTTAAAATTAAAATGGAACACCAACTCAGGTAGGTTTGCGAACTTGAAATAGACAACAACCGATTCATTTAAATATTTACTGTGAGTCAAACACACTGACGTGTTTCAACCTTCCATGGTCATCATCAAAGCATAATGACAAACGGACGAACGAAGATAAACTCACCTATATATGTATAAGGCACTTAAACTCAGCAATACTGTCCTCATTCTCAGTAGCTATGCATGGACTTTCCTAGACAAGTGTCTGTGGCACAAATTCTATGCAGTCACAATAGCCTTTTTGGATCTTTTGCTACACCCCTATAAGAAATTTAGTGACGCCTCTCTGATTCATCCATGCCATTCAGTTTATTGACGCGCTCTGATGATGAACATAGAAGATCAAAACGCATCCGTGCGTGTGACTGACAGTAGTTATACTACGTTGTATGACAGGTTAAAAATGAGATTGGTGTTTATCTCGATTTGAATAATTGTTAGCATCTCCCACCAAATCAATGCTTGCCTTGTTAGACAGGTTGTAAAGTTTTGTCTAACTAAAAAGAATTAGTGTTCGCAAAGTTTATTTCCAAATAAAAACAAAAACTGTGACTGATAAGCTCTATCTGCTGCTTAAGGCTTAAATTGTTACATAATTTCTCACGTCACGTATTATCATAAAAATTAATCAATTGATTTTGCAAGAGTTATAAATTATGCCAAAACAAAGAACAAAAATATAAAGCTTTTCAGACAGCTAAAACAGATTTTAATGCTAGCTTACTACACCAAAAACAGTACTCCAATTTCCTAAGCTAGCAACCAAAATTAAATAATATACTCAAAAAATATATGGCGTGATTTAAGTCCCTGTACAAATGCGATAGATCAAGACAAAAACAATTTCTTACTATTCCACGAAATAATTCACTAATTTTAATGTATAGTTCAGAAGAAATTGCGTTGGCATACTGTGACGAAATCATAATCACGATTAATGGCAGTTTGAACAAACTGTTATTTCTGAACATGTAATCATGAGATCTTGTTACTTTTGTCCTGTGCAATTGGACAGCTAGAAGGCGAAATTGAAAATTTTCTGTCGTCATTATCCTGTCTTAGACTGCCTGGCAAATCCACGTTCTGCGATGAAAATAGTTGTGGTGGTTCTGGTTGACTCCATCGCCACCATGCTACTCTTGAACGATCCCACATTGCGGAGAACGAGTCGAGTGCTGGTCTGACGTCTAACAAGGCAAACTGGTAATTGGACTTGTCTACAGCCCCTCCGTCGTAATAATCGATAACGTATCTCACATCGCGACCACATCTGTCGACTATCCAATCGTGTCTATCGAATGGCAGTTCATAACTGATAATGAAGAAGATAGTAGGAAGGGTTATTCAAGGAGAAATGAAGATTGCTAATTATTTGGGAAATCTGAAGGATAAAGTAAAACAGGATAGTAGATGGTGATAATATCTCAGGTGATTTGAATTGAACATTATGTATCCAAAATTTAAACAAAAATCGCACAATTCAAACTCACCATAACCGGTTTTACCAAATGGTTAACAAATGAACTACGTATGGCAGCCAGTTCAGAACAAAAACACGTCAAAATTAGTGAAGGTCCCAGAATAGCAATATCCTAGGTCCGTAGTAACAAAAATTTCCAGCCTGATAAACTTCGAGCCACAGCTAGCCAAATCTGCTACGGTAGCTTCAAAATCGCAATTATCAACGGGAAGCAATAATTAAAAGTCATACGAAACCTCAGGTTAGGTTTTACTGGTCAGGTAACAATTGGTGTTAAGTGGATAGCAAGAAAATGAGGTCAGACATGCGTACTGCGGAAAGAACGATTTCCGCTGCTGAAAGTTTTTGTCACCGGTGCTTTAAAACTGGATACCGCCATAAGATGCTGCTAGCTTAACAATAGCTAACAGATTATTAAGTAAAAGGAAAATTTATACTCTAAACTCTCCAACCACGTCAAGAACTGACTTAGTACATATTCACAGCCTAACTATGAATATGGTTAAGCAGTAATAAAACGTGAGTATTTTGAATGTTGGTGTATTGTTGTTATAACTGTGTGATTGATTGAATGTGCAATAAATAAATGTGTACTGTTATAACAGCTAATTGAAAAACGTCATATTTATATATTCTTTGTTCCGGCGAATTAATATACATGCAGTTATGTATTAGGAAGTGCGCGCCAAATAATAATTCTCCGAAACATGCATAAGAAGGTATAATTCCATATATGTATGATTCTCGTGTTTACTGCCGACTTGTCAATAGATACTGGCACTTCACTACATTTTGTCAATAAATGTAGGAGAATACGGCCGTAAAATCTATTATAAGTAGGTGTATTCAATCATGTATGCATTTGACTCGGTGTATCACGTTTTATTCGGTATTATGTCGAAAAGTTGTAGGTCCATAAAATTTGTTAAAATTATACGCGCTCTTTACGTGAATATCTGTGGTTGCATTAATGTCTACAGCACTAAATTAGCATAAAAACAAGGTGGGCAGATTTTGACATGTCAGAAACAATTGAAGTCACTTATATCCAAATTGGATAGTACAGGACCCACTCGTCTGCCAGGACGTCGTCCACGATGTGGCAAAAAATCGAGCTCAGTGGCGATCTTGTTGCAGATGTCTAGTAGAATCATCTTTGACTTTATTTTTCTTAATAGTGCAGAGTTAGTTGCGTGGCTTGGTTTTGTTTATGACCTGATACAATAAAACCCGAAAGAAAGCTGTATTAGTAATGTTGCCTTATCTTAAAGCTGACTTGGTCATAGTGGTGTTGTGAAGACGTATATTTTGCGTTATCTAGATAATTTTAATCATTGTAACTAGGTACTATTTCTCCCTCACCCACTTCCTTCTAACAAAACAGAACAAATGGTGTGTGCTCAAATTGAAACTCATCACAATTATTATTCTACAATACTTGAGAATGTGAGGCGACAAGAAAAATAGATTGTCAGTTTCTAAGCGACTCGGTCTGCAAATCGCAGTTTATCTACCCCATCTTCGAGAACGATGTATTCCGTATATGTTACTTGCACAAACTCTATCTTGTGGATTTGTAAGTGACTGCTACATTTCGATTCTTCTTTTCTAGGATCATCATCAGGCTTGTGATAATACAAAGCCCAATTTTAAAAAATGAAGGAAATTACTTTAATCTCGTTCTAACTTATTAATTTATATTTCTTTTAAGCATTTCTAGTCCGAGCTATCAACGATAATTTTCTAAGAATAACATATATAGGTCAGTTTCAACGAGATTAATTGTAATTTTCTTCATTGAAATTGTACTGTTTTAGCTAAGGATGGATACAGAGAATATGCGTACAAATTTGTTATACAGAGTGAACAGAATACATAGTGCGCAAAGATATGAGGGATACAATACGGAGATCAGATCTAAAAAACCCATAGTCGACAGACATGGTAAGTCAGCATGCATTGGAGACACTGCGCAATCTTACCAATATCACAATTTCATGCTACTAGCTAAAATAAGGCGTCACGTGTTTTATTACAAAACAAGCTGGATCGGAAGCAGTAGTAGGCCTAAAGAAACGACCTGCTTATTCACGGCAGATTACAACATCCACACACAAATTGGGGTATATAAAAATCTAACATTTAACAAATTGTTGGAGTATTCTACCGTTTGAATCCCATAGTATAGAAACAAAGAAATTCCAAACACACAAACAAACAAACATCCACTCGTAGGTCGGTAAAATCTTGAATCCTTCACGTTTCCAGATGCAGTTTGTGTTTGGAAATTACTGATGGGTTCTCACGTGTCCCTTAACTCTGAAGACGTCCATGAGCTGTTTGTCTGAAAATGACGCTGGAACCAGATTTTCAGAATTGTTCTGAATTTTCGAGACTTCATTTCCAGTTCCATCTTCAGGCGTGACACCATACTCCCTGGAAAAATACAACTTGTGGCAAATGTTCACGTTGCATTTTTTGTGTGAATATAGTGTCAACCCTGAAGATTGGACTGGAAATGAAGTCCCGAAAATTCGGAAAATCATGTTCTAACTTGATTTTCATACAAGTAGTTGATGGGCGGCTTCCGAGTAAAGGGACAAGTGAGAACCCATCAATCAAAGCCAAAAATAAACGGTGCACCTGGAAATGTAAACGATTCAAGACCTACGAGTGCTTTCAATTGAACCCACAAAAGAAAAAGGCTGAAAAAAGCAATAAACAGCAGCGCTGCGTAATGTAAAAATTTAAACAAACAAACAAATATAGAATTCTTATCATACTCTCACTGGTCAAGAGATCGTGTTGATTCCTAGTAAAACGCTTAGACTGTACTGAATCCAATAGAACGAGAAACAAATTATCGTGCATAAATATATGTCTAAATCTGTTCTTGATCAGCTTTACAATGCATTGAACTAAAGATAAAAATAAACTCAAGTATAGAGAAAAAGACAAGATAGACATCATCATAACCTAAATGAGGCCATCAAACAATAAGCTGTCAATAATACTGCTATATTGATGGACAGACTATGACACAATTCGCTAATTACAAGTGTACTTTACTCAAGCAAAAAGTGAACAGAATAATAATGAATGAGATAGGCATCAAAGATGCATTTAATCAATTAACAGCAAATTCATTAAAAATTTCTGCACGCAAGCGTGTTCAATTGAAAGAGGTCAAAAGTGAATAAAGCAGTTTAATAAAGTAAAGAATAATAAAAATATTTATCGACTAATAATGAGGAATATTCCGCAAATGGTTACCAGTGAAAGTTGGCGCCAAAGCGAAGTTACAAAAAAGAATTTTAATGAAAATGATTAATTTTGAGCTGCTAAACGCACATCCATCCAGTCATCGTCTATTATAGAAACTTGGTTATCGCTCTTGTATATCAGTCTATAATCAGCAACAAGCATCTGACCAACAAGAGCTGTACTTTCTTGGCAATGAAATGTCCCTACACAAACAGTAGTAGAACACAAATACACAACAGAACTCAGTTATTCACGCATATGTAATGCGCTTTTTACCTTAAGTGTTAACTATGCAAGATTACGTTACTTGTAGACCTGTAAATATATGTGAGATCAGTCATTCAGTGTCCAAGTTGGCCCAGATAGGAACATCTGTGATACGTTAAACTGTGTTTTTCATATGAATCGCAACTAATAATTAAAGAGTAATAACCAAACTGCATGCTCTGGAATAAGCTAAATGTTATATTTCAACACAAGTTAAAACCAAATAAATCAACACCAGCTAAACAATAGACATTCCAAACAATTCCACGATCACCATCTATATGTTCGCCTAATATTTGACAGGCAACATGCCAAAGGATCGCTATTGTCGCTATATAACTTCTCAAATGGCCCACTTACAATTGGCCATGCGCGAGCAGCTGATACGACTTCAGTCGGCGGTAAATCGATTTGGTCGAACAAACAATAAGTATCCACGCGCCCGTCAAAGAACTGTGCGACAAAACCGAAGAAAATTTCACCAGAACAGACAAAATTATCTGCCGATACGAACTCCTAGTGGCTATCTTTTGTGCAAGCGGCTTCGTATTGATAGACAATGTCAGAGGCAGCATGATTACTCACCAAAATCTGATGACACGTATCAGGAAGCTCCTTTAGAAGGTTCTCAACAAGTCCAGCTGGAAAAAATAGTCACCGACAGTGAGTTGTATCAACAAATGACCCAATATTCTTCATTGTCAGAAATTTGGAAAGATATGGAAAAACAAAATGTGGCCAGTCATTATAGCCCAAGATCTCTCTTAACTCCGGAGATTAACGAGGCCAAACTAGGGAAGGCGACACGGGCTACGGAGACAAGGCACACACAGAAAGTTGGAATTATGTCACCACACGTGCCTTCGTCTTTGTCTTTACCAAACCCTTGCTCGGGTCTGATAGGTGCTAGGCAGACGCTTTTAACACTTCCAAACATCAATAAGCCTCTAGTGAATAAGGCTGAAACCGAAAGTAGAGACGAACTCACCAATTCTCAAAACCGAGCAGAAAAATCCTTAATGACCAGAAAATATATCAACAACAAGCTGCTGCTAATTAGTAAGACCGGAAGCCGGAAGAAGAGGCTGCGAAGAGCTTTGCTAGGGCGGGGTGCATGCGTCGCAATGGATATACCACCTTCGGCTCGATTTCAAGAGAACGATTTGTCAACTCTACTGTCACTTCCAAAGTTGAAGGACTTAAATAAATGGTATAACAAGCCAGATTATTCTGGCCTTTTATCTTCAAGTGAATCATGCATTCAACTAAGTACTGACACGGAAGAAAAAGAAGACCAATTATACGAGATGAACGCTGAAAACTCGCGATTCGAAGTAAATCTTGAAGAAATTGACAAAAGCAGGAGCATTGGCCTACCAGTGCCTGAAGTCAAAATTTCGAAGCCGTTTGAAGACAACGATATGATTAGAGACGCCAAAAATTTGCAATGTCATGCATCACAGAATGAACATCAAGCACTGGAGGAAATCTGTGATACGGCATCTTCTCCCTGCTCAACGACCACAGATTCACCAAAAACCCATGAGAGTAGGGCTCTATGTTTAATACGAGAAAGGTCTCAATTAGCGGGAAACTTATGTCGTGGGAAGACATTTAGTCAAACTATAAACTCACGAAATCAAGCACATAAAATGGACAACTTCATTGTAGGTAATATTGAAAGACCATCAGCGAAAACGAGTGATCCAACAAAATGCAAAGCAACTGTCAAAAGTAAAAATGGCAAAGAAACTTCAGTAGGTAACACGGAAATTGTAAGATGCTCGCTGCCCCAGGTAAGTAATGAATTGAATCATCAGGGAGATATGCGATTTTCGAAATACAGAAAATTGGACCGCCCCGTGATTGCAGACGCAAGGATGACACTGTTAAGGAAAAAAAGTAAATATTCTGAGATAAAGCAGCCAGACTATGCAAAAAATCAACGGATTCGGGAAAATTACACAATATTTGCAGGGAAAATTCCCCTAAAAACTGATGAACATGATAGAAGTAAAGAATCCTCTCCTAGTCTGTTCAGAGAATGCAGCAGTCTATTCCACGATGAGAAACCAGCTAGTTGTTCGAACAAGAAATTAGATCCGGGTGAGGAGCTTAAAATGAGTCACAAACAGGTGAGAGATCTTGTTAGGCAATACAACAGACGACGAACTGAAGGTCTTATTACATTAAAAGAATGGCAGGAATTGTCGAAAAAATCTTGTGATGGCCAAAACTGGAAAAATGCAATGCACCAGGAGATTACCAAAGGTGCAGATCTGACAATGAAGACTTCAACAAATGAAAGTTATTTACAAGACCTAACAGTTTCAATGCAAATACGAAAGCGAAAATTCAGACTTGTAAATATAAAACAACCAGTGCAATTTCCACAGCCCATAGAAATGCAACAAACATCCAAAGAAACGATAAAAAACCAGCCTTTAAGAATAAAAATTAAAAAAAACTTCAGCCGACTAGAGCAACACACTGGACTTGCCCACACGCCGCCATTAAACAAGGCGATTAAAAATGCCTGCCCACTAGCACCTTCTTCGTCGCCAGTACACATATAGTTTCAACAAACTGATGCCTTGTTATATACACTGAAAAACGTCAAAATATGGTTGACTAAATTATGTAAATGTGGTTGAAAACTGAATGTCATAACTAGCCTTATCGAAATGTTTAACCTAAAAATATACAATCAATGGATTTAAATGCGTTTCTTTAAACGGAATAAATAATAGTACAACAGACAAAACAGGGCTTTTCACGCTACGTATTAAAATATTTTATACAAGAATGTTTTTCACAAGGGAACGAGAAATCTGATACATTATCATAGTCATTAACAGCATAGTATCAATATCAAATGTTTGTCTTTGTTGCCAAATAATCAGGTCCATAATTATTTAAATCAATTTTGCGAGCTTGAAGTAAACACCAATCCAATTTTTGGCCCTTAGTCGCCGAACAGCATAACAAGCTACCTGCTAGCCACGACGCACTGACGCATTTCGACTTCCTTCAGTCATCATGTCAGAGTACGATCATGGAAGGTTGAAACGCGTCAACCAATATGTTGTTCAAGCGACTAGCGCTTAAATACAATGGGTTGTGTTTACTAAGCTCGCAAACTTCAATAAAAGAATTGTTACCACCACACGCGCAATCAATTATTGTTAAAAAGTCCATAACTATCCGGTAGCTATTCCAAGTGTAGGACAGCTGATCAAAAAATCATTTATTCAAACATACACACTATTATATATATATATATATATACTGATATAACCCCTCATAATGTCACATAAGCACATATAGCATATATATAGTGCAGCCGAAACACGAGGTGAATACCTAACTAATAGGGACATAAAACTTTATACTTTTGTAAGGCACAAGATATATATATATATATATATATATATATATATATATATATATATATATATATATATATATATATACGATCGTAGTATACAGAAAGATGCTACCAGAAGTCTAGAAAATATAAATTTAGTGTAATGGAAGTATTAGATTAAACATATGTAGTTAGTATAATCAAAGCGAAACGTGAAATAGCAAATAAAATCCAGCTACTAGATCTGTGTCGTTCTAATCTGGCATTCCACAACAGTAACAAGAAACCTTAGAGCAAATAATCCAATCAATATTTATTTGGTTGATCACGCTACACACGACATGCATGTCTCCTATTAGTTTCAAAGCAAAGCGTGTTTGAGTAATTCTGCCACTCAGCTAGATCCCCGTGGGTCTCACTTTCTACTAGACGTTGAATAAAGCCAGCATCTATACTTTATTGAATGGCAGACGTTATGCCACCTGAATAAGTATGCTGAATTAAAGTACGATGACATTTTCGAATTATGAATAATGTTTGGCAAATTAAGCAACGAATAATATAGCTTATCCATTTCGTCATTTGTACTAGGTTTTATCAATAATTGGCCTCCGTTTAAAAATATAACATGATGTGACTTGTCCATCTTCGTAAAGATTTCCTGTTCCCGTAAACTACTTTTATTTTATTTTTAAACTACTAAACAATACAACATCAGACTTGTTATCACTTAAAAATTTAGAGCAAGCAATCTCATAACAAAAATAGCGGAAATCGAACACAGTATACGTTGACATTCGCGTTTCCAGATTATTAGTTTACTTTGCTCTTTTATAATTATATAACGTATACCACAAATTGTTTTACTTTATTCTTCATAACATACATACAACGCTTAATAGCGGCAGTAATGTTTTTTAATATGAGTATATTTATCTAGATCATACACAAAATTTGAGGCAAACTAAAGCTCTTCTTAAAAACTTTATGCCAAATCAACTTTAAAGAAAAACATCATCGGAAATACGAATACCCTCATAGCTCTCCTGTCAAGTAAGCTTTTTGCTGCAAGAATGAATAGCAAAAAATCTATACTATATCTAACTGAATCCACTTCAAATTTGGACAGTAAAAGAATCGCCTTTTCAAGCGATTCAAGCTTGAATGGGTCAATATTTCTAATAAAATGCAATTGGTGTGTTAAAATATAGATTCTTTAAATCAAGTTTGCGGGCTTAAAGTAAACACCAATCCCATTGTATTTAACTAGTCGTCAAGCAATATAACAAAACTACCGCCATCCGCAACGCACCGACGCGTTTCGACTTTCCATGATCATCATCAGAATACGACGGCAAACTGACTATCGAGGATCAAACCGCATTGAATATATATGGAAATCAAATTTAGATATGCGGCTCTCACCGCGTCAGTGCATTGCAGCTGGCGATAGTTTTGTTAAGTTGTTCGACGACTGGTTCAATACAATGGGATTGGTGTTTACTTCAAGCTCGCCAACTTGATTTAAAGCATTGTTACCACCACCCGCGCAATCAATTATTGTTTAAATTGTATTGCCTATATATGTATATGTGGCGAAATCTGCAAACAGTTAATGTTCGTGACTGCATAGAAATTGTGCAGCCGACATTTCCAGTCAAGTTCAATGTATGCGAGACTGCTAGAGGTGAGAGCCGCATATCTTAATTTGATTTCCATATATATTCAATGCGGTTTGATCCTCGATGGTCAGTTTGCAGTCGTACTCTAATGATGATCATGGAAGGTCGAGACGCGTCAGTGCGTTGCAGCTGAAGGTAGTTTTGTTATGTTATTCAAATTGTTACCACCATCCGCGCAATCAATTATTGCTAAAAAGCAATCCAGATAGAGCTAATTCGCGAATCGACAGTCGTAAAAGCTGCCTGTCTCATGCAACAAGAGCCATTATATTCCCAAAGCCAATGGATATACTATCCTTGGATGTTAGCAACAAAGAAATAATAGCTAAGGCAGGCATTTAGTATCCAAATGAATGATCTTTCATGTTTACCTTCTTCCCTTAACCGATTTGTTTACGCAATTGTTCTACTGCACCGGTGTAGTAATTCCACCAGCTATTTATTGAGAAAACCTACCTAAATAATTATCAATGAACCACGTACATTCAAAACATGAAAGACGATTCCAGGTTAATTACCAAGGTGTTATTAAGGAAATTAGAGAAAATAATCCTTACGTAGTCTACATTGCAAAGGCTGTTTGAATTAATTCCTTCCAAAATTATTGGGCTGATTATGCCGAATTCTCGTAGCCATAGAAATTCCGGCCTGACGACCGGTTTAAGCTAGTCAACCTTGCCGGGTCATCATCGCGTTTTATGTTAAGCCTCGAGTTCGGTCTAACTGCGCAGTAACTTCTTTTGATAAATGTGTAGTGACGGAATGAGAGCAAGCGTTCCAGACGTGAAGGACAAGTTTCGGCTGTTGAAGGAAAATTTGGCCACTGGCATCTGGGCAGATTTTGCTCATCAGCCTTGATTGGCAGACTATCTAGGAGAATGAAAACTCCCAATAAAAACCATCACTAGGAATGAGCGACCTAGTGTTCTTTTACAGTCAACATATATAACCATGAAATATACAACTTACAATGATTACATACTGCATCGGTCGTTGCGCAGTATAAAAATGGTCGCTTAAATGCTGAGCCGCGCAGGGTGGATAAGCGAAATCGGGCTACTGCAGGCAACTTTATCTCCGATTCTGCCTCCTTTCCTTTCCCTTCCTCTTCTCAATCTAACAATAACACTCTTTAGATACAAAGCATATGGTTGGTGTAGATCATAACACTGAGCCCAATATCAGGTTGCAAAATATCAAAAATGGTTTTAGTAGACTGCCTCATTTCTGTGAGTTATCCTGAAAAACTTACTCCTAGTAGCTAGGTTTTCCTTCTATCACTGCCTCTCTGCCTCTCACTCTTTCGCGTAAATCTCACTAATAATTTGTCTAAAATATTATTTCTGTTTTTATTTATATTTTTCACTCCTTATGGTTATATGGCAGTGAAACGTTAGTCACATTTTGAAATTATTGCGGAGTGCCAGCTTCATATTTTCCAATGCCGCGTTTTTCGTACGCGGGTAATAGCTTTGCATTACCGTTAGGACAAATACAAGCTCAGCCCGACCGAAGGCAAAACGAAATTGGAAACTGTGATCAATCGGATCTTTGTGAAACTGTCCGTGCAAAGCTATTACCTGCGTACGCAAAACACGGCATTGGAGAATTAGTCACTTTTGACTTTTGTATGGCTGGACATGAAGATGATGATGAATTCTCATTGATCAGTTTTATGAAACTATGCATTATATACGTAAGACAAATTAGCTTGTTCTATCCTACTTTTCGAAAACTACAATAGTAACTAGGACGTCCAGCTTTATCAAAACTGGTTGTTTTGACAGCTGATATATAACTATGACTAGCTTTCAATTCTCGTATGCTCGAAGTTTGTCTGCATTTGATTAAATACATGCTACGGTATCCAAACTTTTCATAGGACCCATGCACTTTATCCACGTCTAAAGTAAAGCTGGCAACATTGTAGACGCAACAGAAATACCTACGCAACTGTCAACCATTTGATCATAACAAAATCATACCCATAGGTGTTCTAAATTAAAATAGACTTAACATCTAATGACAGGCTCTACACGAAATAATCAATGCAATTAATCTACTAGCCTGGTTTCATTCTTACCGTGCACTTAATAGTAGTTCCTAGAATAGCCACGGTTCGGATTAGAATCCTAAGGAACTTGGTCTAGTCATGTAACTAATCTCCTATGTCATCGTGGCTGCGCAACGCAAAAAAATTCAGATACATTCAAATCTCTGTTTGTTCAGTATAATTTTCCAGTGGAACCTCTTGAGTAGTGTTTTAGATCTATACGTAAGTAGATTACCGTACAAATATAAATTTGGCGCACGCCGACATGTCCACAAATGTGTTTTTTAAATGAAAATAATACAACGAACTGACAAATATTATAATTAAACGAACATTGGTTGCGCGGGCGGTGATAACATTTACTATAATCAAGGTTGTCAATTTGATAAAAAAACCGGGCCCATTAAGTACATACATTTGTCGATTTAAACTAAGAATTGTATGGTGTAGAAAAGGAAATTCATCCAGTAGAATGGTTTTGTCCCTATTGGGAACTCATCATATACTGGTCGGAATTTGCCGCCGGCCAGTACATGATGAGTACCCAATAAGAACGAAATCTGTCTACTGGATGTATTGCCTTTTCTACACTATACAATTCTTAGTTTATACTGACATATGTAAGTAATCAATGGGTCAGATTCTTATATCAAGGTCGCAACCTTGATTATAATAATAACAAATATTAAAGCACAACAATATGTTTCATTATTTCAAGATTTGGGAGTAAATATATTAATACGATAATAGTTAATTTCACTTGACAGAACACTACAATAAAATATTTTTTTAAGCAGCATGCTAAACTCAATAAAATGTTGGTCGCATTATCATCCTCACAGATATCAATAAAATATCATATAATAATCGATAATATATATATATATATATATATATATATATATATATATATATATATGAAGATGAAAGCGAAGTTTAGTATTCTCGAAATTAATAACAAAGTGGATAATGGCTATTAATTTCGAGAATACTAAACTTCGCTTTACAATCTTTCATTTATATACATTTCGGGTTTTCATTTGATTATGTGGGTGGCAACAAATCTGACCCTGTTTTACTTCTATTTCTTGTTTTGGCTGATTGGTAAGTGTGTATGCGTTTGTGTCTGTTTGCACGTAAAGGTCTTTCTCGCTGTATTGCAAAGTGATGTCTGAGATCTGGTCATTATTGTATTGATGGCTTGAGAGTTAACCATCTGTTCGCATTGTTGGCTGTTACGAGTACGAGTGCTATTTTTCCGAGTGTAGTCTTTCGTTTCACCTTTTTGCGCAAAATCGGATTGGCAACAAACTGAAGTGGAAACAATTGCAGCACGAACGGTGCTAGAAATTTCGAAACAATGAGCATTCAACACCGCAATGCGCACCTGCGGAGTTACCAAGTGTAGAAAACAAAGTTGCACAACAAGGAAAAACGAAAAACTACACTCGGAAAAATAAAATTCGTACATGTAACAGCCAACAATGCGAACAGTTGGTTAATACTCAAGCCATCAATACAAGAATAACCAGAACTTAGAAATCACTTTGAAATACAGCGAGAAAGAGTTTTACATTCAAAAAGGCACACACGAAGACACAAACGCATACACACTTACTAATCAGCCCAAACAAGAAATAGAAGCAAAACCCAGTCAGATTTGTTGCCACTCACATAATCAAATGAAAACCCAGAGACTTATTGAGTTGCGTGGTACGCTCTGCTGCATGGTTCTGAGTTGATACTCTTTGTCAATAAAGTATTGAATTATAAAGAAACAGTGTTCTTAATACACATTATTGGGAAGGATCTCGAATTTACTTCAGGTAATTGACGTGGATATTTGTTTTCAAGGTCACCACCGTATCGTTTTGTCATCTGTGGATATCAGCGTATTTGGGTGAGCACACTTATTGTTATAATATGTATATTACAAGAAATCTTATTCTAATATTATGGCTGGTTTAGAAAATATTGAGGATACAGAGCAATTAGCAGTTGGACTTGAGAAAGCTAGTTTTAATAATAATTCCGAGGGATTTAGTTATTCTAAATTAGATGATCATACCGCGTATATGGATTATCCGAGCCTGGCATCTCAGAGGCTCTCTTATGGTAGTGACGGAAGGACCTCTACAAAAAATGTGGCATAAATAAAAGATTGTAAGACAAAGTTTACTAATCTCGAAATAGATGGTCATTATCCACGTTGTTATTAATGTGTTTTTCTATCTATATATATATATATATATATATATATATATATATATATATATATATATATATATATATATATATATATATATATATATATATATATATATAGAGAGAGAGAGAGAGAGAGAGAGAGAATCTTGATTACAGATGTTGTCACCATAAACTAAGCATTACATAAGTTAGCAGAGACAATTCAACCAGTAGCTTAGTTTCTTCCTTATTTGGAACTCGTCAATTATTTGCCAAATTTTTAGCGACCGGCTCTCGAATTTGGGAAAATTTGCTGTTGACTCTTGAACTCATACACTGTGCTGACTCTGTCGAACACTACAGGCAATTTTCATTTATACAAAAAATAAATTTTGATTAGCCTTCATTTAATTTCTGAGCATCTGTTACTCCAGTAAATCCATACACTCTGGCCTTGATCGATATCAGTTATCACATTTCGCGGTAAGCATGACATTATTCAATTACATTTATAACAGTTAAGTACTGTTTAGAGTGGAAAACTAACTTATATGCAAGAATGTATTAGGTGTTACGAACCTAGTAACAAATTAGTTCAGTTGTGACCCTACTGATGAATCGCCAGTAATGTTGGTATCGATTACTAACACAATAGCCACAGTGTTAGTATCCTTTACAGACTCAGTATATATAATGTATAGTGTGAGTTCGCGTTGAAGTCGCATTGTCGAGACTATATATAATTTAGCTTCCCTACTGCAGGTTTACACATTCGTCTAGGAGAGTGTAACTTCTTATTATCCCACATTCTTCACCCAAATATATAGTGGTTAAAGGGCGTAATACCGGCTCCTTCTGATGAGTCGCAAGTAAACACGGAACAAATGTGCATGAGATTATACTTTGCGTTCATGCTGCCTCTGGTTTATCCTTCTGGTCACAACTGAACTAATTTGTTACAAGGTTCGCAACACCTAATACATACTTGCATATTAGATGAGTTACATTAGTTAGATAGTAATGAAAACTGGATCATCGTGAAATATATCCTAGTTAATTATTTTATTAGAAAACGTTTAGCTACTTTCAGCAACGAGTAGCATCATCAGTTGTACTTTTTTAACGCTTACTAATTGTAAAACTAATGTTCAGGTGTTTATTACAGATATTCCTACATCTGCATTTAAATGTCTCCGTTTATAATGATAAGCTTTTTGAATTCTGACTTCTGTGGAGAAATGGGGATAACCATATGGCTAAATTCTATAAAAATCGACGCAAAGGTATTTTGTGCGCCAAGTGAGGCTATATATCAACAGATTATTGAATGCACAATTGGTAATACTCTACAACGAGGCATAAATAGTGGAAACTAAGAGCACAATTCTAGAAAGAAATCCCAAATTCCCGGTTCAGAATAGAGAGTGAAGGGAACATATTATAACTAGAGAATTCAACAGAAAAACGAATCCGCCATGTCAAAATTATCCAGATACAAAATATATCAGATTAAAAATTACTCCACGCCAGAAATGGGTGATTACGTGTTCTTTTACAGCCCACACTTAAATTTGAGTATTATTACATGCTTGGGCGGTGGTGAAACATATATTCTGAAATATTTTTATTGCATCTTTACATCAAAAGATCCAAACGAAGCGAGTTTTTGGTTTACAACGGAACACCCGAAGAAAACAATCAGCGACAGGAATCCCTATTAAAAAAGTAGTTCATGAAATTTACGTATACTTAAACCTCACAGTGAAAACTGGAATGATACAGTAAAACGCTACTGATTTTTAATTTGCTTAAAAATAGAACAACGCCAAACTGCCTATTGCTAAATGGATCCCACAAATGAACAAAACTGATATAAAATAATTTACAGTCAGGTTAGATCATAGTGATGTTCCCATCAAGAAAATATTTCAACTCAAGATTGCGATCTCGATATAAACTCATCACCCATTATGTACAAACATTTGTCAGTATAAACAAAGCATTGCATAATGTAGATAAGATAATTCATCCAGTAGATCAGTTTCGTCCTTAATGGGACTCTTCACGTACTGTTCAGAAGTTGCCACGAACCGTTCTCGAACCTGTGACTCTATCTACTGCGTGAACCTAACGCAAGCTACACTGAATTTGCAGTTATGTACTATCTTATCGTTTTTTGGTAAGGCTGTCATTCTGGTGAAGCATATATGGCATCTGTTCAGATTTTAAGTTCTAAGTAGCCTTGTCCACGGAACAATTATTGTATTAAAGGATTCCATACAAGTTACGCTTGACAGATGTATATACATAATTAGACACAGCAACCTCGACTTAAAATATCTGATATCATCGCTCGCGCAACCAATGTTCGTTTAAATTTAAATGCAATGTCAGTTTAAAATTGTAGACGGTTCTACTAACCGGTTATGTACTTACTTTTAGTTCGAAATGCTCCTTAACAATAGTTTACAATCTCTGAAGGATAGGCCCGCATAAACTCATCGACGCTATTGGCATGCATATTGAAAAATGATATTCTAGGATGGCCAAATTTATCTTTCTTTTTTATACACTGCACATATGTAACAAATTAAGCCCAACGAAATATAATTTTTTTAGTCCATGTATGATAAACAGCACAACAATACATAGGAATTTAGAAACTAGTGCCTTATTCTCTCATAACTATATAATTCATAGTTCAGTTTGGACTGAAAAGCACACACGCGTAGTTACGCTAAAAAATACATTTTCAAATTATATTTATTAATTAAATAATTAATTAAACATGAAATACTGGGTGCAATTGTAGTCCTCGCAATGCGGCTTCATGCACTGATAGAAAGATTGAGCGAACTTTACATATTAGGCACAATTATAATGCGGATTTTAAGCATAAAAGCAATATATACACGAAAATAGTATACCTGGAGTTGAGTAAAACAGTTAAATATGAATGTAGCTCTCCGTATGTGTACAGAATTGTGAACAAGTATAGTGAACCTGGTGTACACGTGCATGGGTTTGTTAGAGTTACTGACCTCAAGTGACATAGGCACAAATTATGAAAAGAGATAACATTTTGTGATATTGATTCAAAATTCTAATAAAGACATAACTTCAACAACCATTGGTTGCGCGGGCGATAAGAACAAATTTTAAATCATTATGTATACACATGTTTCAGTTTAAACTAGGCATTGTATTATGTAGAAAACGCAATTCATCCAGTACACCGGTTTCATCATTATTAGGAACCCACATAATTTGCGGTGGACAGGATACAAACCTAGGCACATTTGCTCTAATCTGTGATAATCCACTGTGCCATTCGTGCCGTACATTACACATAGTTTTAAGGTATACAGCAATTTAAATTTCTGGATAAGCATTCCTTCAGGCGGAACCTATATGCAATATCTTAATATCAGAATCTTGTCACGGGTATTGATACAAAGAATTTTAAGTCTGAAAATATATCATATAGGCCCCACCCGAATGGAAGACTAACGAAAAGCTAGTATATAACTGCGTCAGGTCCGCGCAGTCGATAAAGTCACAGACTGCGAAGCAGGCGTGTTACCAGTTTCGAGCTCTGTCCGCGGAAAAAATTGAACAGTACTAAAAGAGTTCCCAATAAGAACGAAACCGATCTACTTAATTAATTGCCTTTTATACACCATACACAACTTAATTTAAATTGACATATATATATATATATATATATATATATATATGGAGAGAGAGATTGGTTTTTATATCAAAACCGCATCCTTGATTTAAATTAAGATATAACTTGAGTGTCTTGATTTCTTCATGGACATAATGGGTATCTTGGTATACGCTAAATTAGGTGAATCACACAGACAGGTGTAGTAAATTAACTTAGACTTCAGATTTCACACTATAAAGACGAGTCGTTTAAATTATAATTGGTTTAGGACTTGAAGTCAACAGAATGCGTTCATCACAACAACAAAGTCGCCAATTTCTAGTTGGAATGAATTATTGGTAGGATGAATTATCCTCATCATAAATAGTCAGCAACCAATTGTCAACGTGCATAATCTGCACGTTAGATTCCTGTAAAATCTCAATCCTCCGGTTAGAAGGGCCATGCCAGAATGAATTCCTCTGTCGAAGCACACACAATATACAAACTTCCATAACTCCATGCATAACAACATAAATTGAGATCTAGGCCTATCTTACGGTGAGTAACTGAGGTGCTTCAGATCTCTGGCTTATCAAGTCTCTTAATTAGTTACAGTATGGCGCGGTGTGATCAAGTGACCAATATAGCAAGCACGTGCCTAGCCACAAGATTACTGATGTACGCTCTGTTGATGCAGCTATCTCCAGTTGCTATATTAGGCTGGCTAGCAGGATGTGTGAGCGACCCACTCTGACAGTGCTCCAGCAAATGTAATTAACATCACTATACTAAGTTCAAGGGTGATGGCACAAGAAATATGCTTTGGACAGAACTGTTCGGCTTCTAATTTTTCGCCGATTAATAAATTAAACCGAGTAAATATATTGACGCGCATAGCTGACCATATGGTGGCGGCAATATAGGGTCATCTAGCATGCCTCCGCATCATAAAAGAGGATTCCTTTGGTAGTCGAATTCATTGAACAATTTCAAGTTTTCTTCATAAATTGGTCATAACGTCTTGAGTGCAGCTAATTACACTGAGTAGCTAGTCTCTTCTAAGAAAAAGCATCTAATTGTTGGAACTCAGTCAACCGACCATCAACTTCAACATCAAAACCACTACAACCACTATCGATCACCACATTGAAATCATGAATTCCATACTAAAATGTTCATTTATGACACTACAATTTAGGTAACTCATCTTATAGCAGCAAAATTGACTCAATCGTCGTACAACTTTTAATAGAATCGATTTGTAGAAATTGATAGCTTACCCTAACCAATGTCGAATTTGTGCACGAGGCGAATACTTCTTTGCATTGCCAGCAAATCGTCTTAGTCTTGGCGTTAAGCAATCGCTTGATTAATAAAATGAAAAATAAGAGTAAACAGGCACAAAACATTTAAATTTATTATTGCTTAAATTAAATTCAAGCAAATGGAAACATTATCATACAATAATCCTTCAACTTTGAGTGATGATTTTGACATTTTCCATGTACGAAAGTACACCCTAGAATATATTACTGTACGTTCAGAAGATTAAGCCTTAGAACACATATATATATATATATATATATATATATATATATATAAAAATATAATTCAGTACATCACGCTAGGTTCCAGATGAGCTTGTGCTGATGGAACAGAGTTAAACAAGGCTCTCTTCTGAACGCTTTCTGCCACTAGAATCTTAAAAGTATTCGTTTTATTAAGTCTCTTGGTTAGTGCAAGTACGATGCGATTTCATCAAGTGGCCGATATCTCGGATAATAGTATGTGGCCATGACATCGCCTTTTACAAATCCAGCTAGCCACCATAGTTACCTCGGTAGTCAGATAAACGGGATATGAATCATTCAACATAAACGGCGTTCCTCCACCAAGTGGAATGACGCAGTTCATCGAAGAACGGGTGGTTAGAATTGATTGGTTCAGAAATACCGCTCTTGTTTAATACTTTTTGACGCTGACAAATAATCAGAAGGAATGCACTTATTCAAAACCTTGTTAAGTTGATGCGACAGAAATCGGCTGCCTCTCATATCTTACTGGTATAAAAGAGGAAGAAATTGAATTTGATGCTTAGTAATATAAAAACCAGTTGCAGTCAGCCAAGAAAAACCCAATTGAGGGCCTTATCAAAATTGATCATACTTATATTTCTCAACGTATTTAGTATTCGTTTGATCTTATTAATTTTGATTGTCATAATGGGTTTTCATGGGCTAACAAAGGAGCAGAATAACAGTGGTTTATAAAAAATCCCATGGAAAGACTGTTTTGCAAACTCGTTTATGCTATTGAAAACACTATACAATAAATATAAGCATTTTAGCCAACTTTTAATAAACAAGTGCTAGACACATTTTTCACTCACTAATATATAAGCTAGCTTTTGATTTTTAACTAGGTCTTTCAAAAAAGTGGGTCAAATGGATTTCGTTACCAAAATTATCATTATTATTATCTACTAAGTAATGCATAAATTGATTGAATGATCTATAACTTCATAGCAGGCACGCGACTATCTGGAGTAAAATTTCTGTTGTTTCTAATTACAATAAGAATCAATCATTAATTCATGTTTAAATAATTATCTTATTGACAATCTGTTCTGGTGTATATATTTTCATATGTACATTCTATTTCATTGATCATACATGGTTCGAATCCAAATGAACAATTCCAATATATATATATATATATATATATATATATATATATATATATATGTATATATATATATATATATATATATATATATATATAGTATATCAGCCAGTATTGTGAGAATTGAATAGAATTCGGATGATAGTCACAGAAATGACTACTCAAAACGTTTAAATTTGATACCGAAACATTTTCAAAGGATAGTACACATGTGGTGACGATACCAATGAGAACGCATTAATCAAAGATACATACACATTGGGCGCATGGAAATGTAAATGAATAAAGATTTCACCGACCTAAAAGTGCTGATATAAGACCCACAATAGTCAAGGGTGGTATAGAACCATATGATGACAGCGCCACGCAACACGGAAATTTTTAATTTCATGACTATATTTAAATTATCCTAAGTGATTGAAGTAGAGGAAATTTCACAATTAATTTCCATTTCAAAATGAAAAAAAACTATAGCATTCGAAGGAAATACTTACGATCAAACTATTAATCACGGAAAAATGAAAACCAAATTTCCATTATTAGCATAATGGCTAGTAATGTTGTATTCTAGAAGCGTGCATAAAGAATAGTGTTAGAAACAGTGAGTCGGCATCAAAGTGTAAAGATAGAAATGTGGTCAAATTTGAAGAACATCTCCACTTACTCAGCATGAAGTGCCTCCCATTTAAGAACTTCACGCCAGGCTAATTCATTGTTTACGTTGTGAATCTGAATTATGCTGTTCATAGTATCTGGATCAATAGCATCATCACGCCAACGCCAACCTTTACGAATCATTGCATTCCAGAACATCTGGGCTGATGGGTACACCCACTTCTCGCCATCTTTAGCATCTGCTTTTGGTATGCTGGAGACAACACGATCTAATGACAACGAAAACGGTTGATCCGGACTTGGCTGTTGATTTGGCGGAGGCATCTGAAAGTATTTAAGAATTCGTTTCAGTGAAACTTAATCTAATAGCTTACAATAAACTCACAGGAAGGTAACTCTATGTAAGAAAAATAGCCTTAGATACACTCTATCATCATGAAATATAAATTCTTTATTTTCGTATTGTGTTGGGTGGAATTGTGATCTACTTAATAATGGGAACAACAACGACGTTCTTCCACTCGTTTAATACGGATTTATCCTCACTCCACAACATTACGGAAATAAAATCGTGCAGTTCGTAATTATATCCTATTCTTACAAATCGAAGAATTCCAAAGGAGATAGGTGATTCTAATAGATTTGCGGCCCCTCCTGGGCAACAAGACTTCGCCACCATTGAAGTTAGTTTCTATAGAAATTTGGTAAAGAGATCTGGAAGGTATCTCGTAGCCAAACACGCAGTTTGCAATGTGTCGTATTGATAAGATTTTTGAAGCGCTTTACTAGCGGTGCTACGGAAACTGGAAGCATCCGTACTCCCTTGACAGAACGACTGCCACCAGTGTCTCATCGTAGCAGACAATAAAAAGAGGTTGTTACGTGTTTTAGCAAGTTTCTTGCGCAGCTTATGAACAAAATCGCGATCTAATGCACAGTATTCGTTGTTCACAGCTATATACAAACATATTGAGTGAAAAAAGTATATAAATGAATTTAGACAAATTATTAGTGAGATTTGCGAGAGAGAGAGAGAGAGAGAGAAGGAATACCTTGCTACTATGAGTAAATTTATCAGGATAACTCACAGAAATGAGGCAAACTAAACCTCTCCACAACACCATTATGGCCAAGTTAGCATTCGGGCAAGGCGACATCAGCAACACAGCTTCCTTGCGGATTTCACCGTATCACGTCATAAACAAACCGAACCTCGCAGCTAACTTTGCCCTACTAAGAAAAGAAAGTTACGAAGATGATTCTACTATACATCTGCAACAAGATCGCCACTGAGCTCGATTCGCTGCCATATCGCTAAGGGTTTCTAACCAAGAACTGTGATGTGCACGAGGACCCCATCCCGGCAGACGAGTGGATCCTATACTACCCAATTTGGATGTAAGTGACTTTAATTGTTTCT
>JAQBSW010004979.1:0-62389 GCA_029291075.1 Eudiplozoon nipponicum | reverse complement strand
AATTATCATCACCATTGTCGTTACTGGCCCAATCATCATTGCTATAAACCTTTCAAAGGGTATTACCATCTTCATTGTCCATATCATCATCATCATCATCATCACCATCATCATCATCATTAGTATCATTATCATGAACAACAACAGAATTATCATCACCATTGTCGTTACTGGCCCAATCATCATTGCTATAAACCTTTCAAAGGGTATTACCATCTTCATTGTCCTCATCATCATCATCATCATCATCATCATCATCATCATCATCATTAGTATCATTATCATGAACAACAACAAAATTATCATCACCATTGTCGTTACTGGCCTAATCATCATTGCTATAAACCTTTCAAAGGGTATTACCATCTTCATTGTCCATATCATCATCATCATCATCATCATCATCATCATTACTATCATTATCATGAACAAAAACAAAATTATCATCACCATTGTCGTTACTGGCCCAATCATCATTGCTATAAACCTTTCAAAGGGTATTACCATCTTCATTGTCCATATCATCATCATCATCATCATCATCATCATCATCATCATCATCATCATTAGTATCATTATCATGAACAAAATCAAAATTATCATCACCATTGTCGTTACTGGCCCAATCATCATTGCTATAAACCTTTCAAAGGGTATTACCATCTTCATTGTCCATATCATCATCATCATCATCATCATCATCATCATTAGTATCATTATCATGAACCACAACATAATTATCATCACCATTGTCGTTACTGGCCCAATCATCATTGCTATAAACCTTTCAAAGGGTATTACCATCTTCATTGTCCAAATCATCATCATCATCATCATCATCATCATCATTAGTATCATTATCATGAACAACAACAAAATTATCATCACCATTGTCGTTACTGGCCCAATCATCATTGCTATAAACCTTTCAAAGGGTATTACCATCTTCATTGTCCAAATCATCATCATCATCATCATCATCATCATCATCATCATTAGTATCATTATCATGAACAACAACAAAATTATCATCACCATTGTCGTTACTGGCCCAATCATCATTGCTATAAACCTTTCAAAGGGTATTACCATCTTCATTGTCCTCATCATCATCATCATCATCATCATCATCATCATCATCATCATCATCATTAGTATCATTATCATGAACAACAACAGAATTATCATCACCATTGTCGTTACTGGCCTAATCATCATTGCTATAAACCTTTCAAAGGGTATTACCATCTTCATTGTCCAAATCATCATCATCATCATCATCATAATCATCAACATTTTCGTTAACATACGCGTCTTCATCACCAACATCAGCATCATCATCGTCATTATTGTCACTTAAATCACCAATACTACCATCATCACCCTCAACAATATCATTGCCAGCAGAGACAGATTAATCTTTATGTTAATCATCATCATCATCATCATCATCATCATCATCATCATCATCATCATTATAATAATAATAATAATAATCCTCAGCAAAATGTTCATCAGCATGAAAGTCATCGCAAACTTGATTTAAAGAATTGTTACCACCACCCGCGCAATAAATTATTGTTAAATTGTATTGCCTATATATGCATATGTGGCGAAAGCTTCAAACAGTTAATGTTTGAAGGCCAGGGTGTATGGATTTACTGAAGTAACAGTTGTTCAGAAATTGTTGTAATTCTCAATTTCGGTGAAATATAGCATAAATTGATATCCATCATGTTGGTACCATGTTCCGACTCGGAAACCATAGTGTTAGTACCTTTTCGGTACAATAATGTTAGTATCGGTTACTAACACAATAGCCATAGTGTTAGTATCCTTTACAGACTCTGTATATATATTATATATATTATATAGTGTGAGTTAGCGTTGAAGTCGCATTGTCGTAGACTTTATATGATGTTAGCTTCACTATTACAGGTTTACACATTCGTCTAGGAGATTGTACCGTCCTATTATTCCACATTCTTCTACCAAATATATAGTGGTTAAAGGGCGTAATACCGGCTCCTACTGATGAGTCGCCAGTAAGCACGAAACGAATGTGCATGAGATTATACTTTCCGTTCATGCTGCCTTTGGTTTATCCTTCTGGTCACAACTGAACTAATTTGTTACTAGGTTCGCAACACCTAATACATACTTGCATATATATTAGTTCTCCGCAACAAACAGTATTTAACAGTTAATGTTCGTGACTGCATAGAAATTGTGCAGCCGACATTTCCAGTCAAGTTCAATGTATGCGAGACTGCTAGATGTGAGAGCCGCATATCTAGTTTGACTTTCCATATATATTCAATGAGGTTTGATCCTCGCTGGTCAGTTTGCCGTCGTACTCTGATGATGATCATGGAAGGTCGAAACGCGTCAGTACGTGAGACTGGCGGTAGTTTTGCCATGTTGTTCGACGACCGGTTAAATACAATGGGATTGGTGTTTACTTCAAGCTCGCAAACTTGATTTAAAGAATTGCTACCACCACTCGCGCTATTAATTATTGTTTAAAAGTTTTTTTGATAGTTTGATTTGTGCTCTTCTTTAAAATGTCTGGGATAAACATCAATTATAAGGTTTCTTTGGTGATCCTGCTCACGAAGAGCTAACTGATTTGCATTTTAGTTTTATGGCGTGGCTTCTCCATTAGCTAGTTCGTTAGCGTGTAGTGTCCTTTCTATTCCATGCTCCTTTTCGGTAGACATCGGAAAAAACGACTGAAGAGTGTCAAACATCAATGCGTGAGTATATATATATATATATATATATATATATACAACTGTTTATATGAATGGGTTTCGCTCTTATACCAAGTTTACAAAATTGATTTAAATAATAATTAAATGACATTTTTTCTGTACTGACAGTAATAGAACGACGGGCGAACTATTTTTCTTGTTCTTCTCTTTCCATAAGTATTAATTTGGAATAACGTTTAATTTCGTAAATAAGGTTGTTTTTAACGTTGGTGTTGGAAACCAATTAGTAGTGTTTATCAAATTCCTTCCCAAAATCGACCGTTTTACTTATTAGCAGATTGCCTCAAAACTTCGCGTTGAACAGTTATTGCATTTTCTTTTGGCTAAAACTTGAAGCAAAAAAAATAATTGGTGCATAATTTGTACTGTTGGTAAATAGCCTGAAGTCTTGTTGGAACAGTTAGGGATATTGGACAGGCTAGGACCTCAATTACTGTCCCGACACACATTTAATTATCAGAACCAACTGCACAAGTCTTTTGTGGTTTTAGCCTGACGGGCAATGCTATAGAAGAAGGTTCTAAAAGTTGACTGATTTTGATTTTAACCTAACATCTGCAATCGTAGGTTGATCAGTGCTTGGTACTGTCTCGTGTAAAGCGATGAGCGAAACAGCTTTTTTAAAGGCATGACTTCTATAGAATACTGAGGATAGGTAACTGACGACATTCGTTTGTGTTTAAGGTGGCAAGACTCACGCTACAATGTGCGTAGTGAACTTCCGGTAGCATATTCGAGTCCCCGTACGCCGGTTTGGCCTGGAGGGAATTTATCATTTGGCCCTTTGGGTTTAAGGACTACAGCGTCCCAACTGAGTCAGTCAATCATTTGTGGAGGGTTGACTGTAAAGTTGAGGAGTTCATAATGCTGGCCTCCAAATTGTTAGTGCTTTGCGCTTGGAAGTGGAGATGTGTCTATTTTTATGGGTGGCCGGTAAAAGTCGCTCCTCTACTCTCAACAGAAAGGATCACATTCGAAGTAGCACTGAGCAAGCTAATGCCACTGAGTTTTGTAGGCGAAAGGTGTCTCTTCTTGTATTGACAACTCAATGACTGTTCTCCACTCATAATCTAGGTCACCTCATTTTGGGTATCACAAATGAAACTGACTGCGCTGCAGTTGGCCGGAAATCAAGTCTAACCATTTTTTTAAAGTAGTGCCACAACGGCATTCCACATCCGGGATCAATTTTGAAGCAGCGCGGAGCAAACCAATGCCAGTGCGGTTGGCCGAGCTCGAATTTCCTTTTCGTGGATTAACATCGCAATAGCACGTCCACACTCTTGAAACCAGCGGCCACTTCTGAGGCGGCACAGACCAATCTTTGCTACTCAGGTTGGCAGTGCGAATTGTCTCTTTCATGGATAGGCATCGAAATGGCAGTACACTACTCATAATTTCATCGGCCACTTTGGAAGCTGAACATCGAGAAATATTGCGTCTCTAGTTGGCTGACGTGATGTTGTGACTTTTGTGTGGATAGATAGCACAATGACAGACCTCCTCTCATAAAAGCAATGAACTGATGCCAGTTTAGTTGGCAGATAGGCGAATGCATCTTCTTGTGGATTGGCAGGTAAATGACACTGCTCTACGCATAACAACAATGGCCCCTTTTTGAGGCAACACAGAACGCGCTTTTGCCACAGTTTCCGGCATTGTGCGAATGTATCCTCTTCTAGATTGACACCTCAACGTCACTTCTGCACTCATAAAGACGGCGACCACTTTTGAGGCGGAGCCGAGATGGCCCCTGGCACTGTGCTGACAGCGCAATAACACCACCTATGCTTGAAACTGGTAAGTTGTTTTGAAACCGCACTTGGCAAACAGGTGTCACGCGGTGGGCAGACAATGATCACTTTTGACGCACCGCGTACCAAACTGAGCCACTGTGTCGCCATGCAAGCAAGTCGCTTTTACTGCGCATTTGCAAGTGAATGGCACACTTAATGTCGTAATAGCGAATGACCATCTGCGTAGTGACACGAAGAAGTCCATTGTCGGTGTATTTGGCGATAGCCGTATTTTAAACTGTCTGCGTGTAAGCAGCAAAGTAGCATTTCCCTGCGCATACAAGCAATGACTGCTTTTAAGTCGGCGTCGAGCAACGTGTTGCCATCTTGTTCGAAGTCGGCGAGACGTCGCACAATGGATTGGCAACGCAACGACACGCCTACAATCAATAGGCATAACTTCTTTTAAAGCAACACAAGGTAAACTATTACCACTTAAACTGTCTGGGATGGAATTTTCACTTTTATGTGTTATTTCTCCACTCATAAAGGAGTGGTAATTCGGCGTCAAGAGTACGACGGTAAACTGACTAGCGAGGATCAAACCGCAATGCATATATATAGAAAGCAAAATTAGATATGCGGTTCTCACCTATAGTAGTCAAGCATACATTGTACTCGACTGGAAATGTCGGCTGCACAATTTCTATGCAGTCACGAACATTAACTGTTTGCAGATTTCGATGTATATATAGGTAATTCAATTAAACAATATAAATATAAGTTTGCGGGCTTGAAATAAACTCCAATTCGGTTGTGTTAAACCAGTCGTTGAACAGCATAGCAAAGCTAGCGTCAATCACGCGTACAGTTTACTTTAAGCTCGCCAACGTGATTTAGTGTTGTTATCACCACCCGCGCAATCATTGCTTGTTTAATCGTAGTACCTGTGTATCTGTTCGCCTTCAAAGTTATCGTATAGCTCACTGTTTGTGATATTCATGTCCTTTTTAGTTAAGTGAGAATATATATATATATATATATATATATATATATATATATATATATATATATATATATATATATATATATATATATATATATATTGTAAATCATGATTTGATAACTAAATGAGAATACAATTTATCGCGTATTATTATCATCAGATTTTTTTTTACTGCGGCTGACTCCTTTTGGAGGATAAGCCGGCTCCATTGATTTCATGGAGTTTCTTGGGAATTTGGTACAAGTGGTGTCCCCTCACCACTCGGATTACCACTACTTGTTCAGTCTCTTCGATTTCCATTACAATGCGGTGTGGCTTTTTGTGTTGTGCATTAAACAGATGTTATAAGAAATCTGTTAACCCTAAATCTTGTCGTAGATCTCAATACATGTGATATTCATGACGTTTTCAATTAAGAGGGAATACAATTTTGCGCGCATAATTAGGACGTTTTACCTTTGGTAGACGTTAGAATTTGATATTTTTAAATCCTAAATCTTGTTGTGGAGCTCAACATTTGTGAAATTCGTGACTGGGTATACATTAATGTGCGCAACATTATGAGGTAATACTTGTCCTGTTGATTCTCTTCTTCTCCTTGAGTTGTGCTGCAATGGGTGTCCGAGCATCTTAAATTATGTAGGACACGCTATCAACATTATATATTAGAATTTAATATGCACATCTTAGAGCCGTTGAAACCCGCCGTATTTATTACATTTTGTATTAAGTTAATATACAGTTGTGTGCGCATCATTATGAATCTTCCATTTCTACAACAAGGCATCCTCTCTATTTATTGCGCTTCAGTGCCACTTCCGAGGACTTGTGTAGTATAATAAGTATTAAAATTTAATCTACTAATTAAACGAACATTGGTTGCGCGGGTCGTGATAACAATTATTATAATCAAGATTGCGGTCTTGATATAAACACCTTACTCATTAATTACTTACATTTGTCAGCACAAACTAAGGATTGTATTGTGTGGAAAAGGCAATTCATCCAGTAGACCGGTTTCGTCCTCATTGGGAACTCATCATGTACTGTCCGCGGCAAACCAAAAGCATTGGTTAGTATATAACTGAAAATTGTGTGCAGTGTAGTTTGTGGCAGGATGTCTCAGTGGTTAGAGCACCAGATTGCGAAGCAGATGTGCCCAGGTTCGAGCCCAGTGCGCGGCAAATTCTGGCCAGTGCCTTATGAATACCCAGTAAGATCGAAACCGGTCTTCTGGATGAATTTCCTATTCTATATAAAGCATTTATTAGTTTATACTGAAAAATTTATGTACAGAATGGGTCAGGTGTTTATTTTAAGATCGCAATCTTCATTAAATGTAAACTAATAATTGTCAGTCTTGCTGTAGACTACTATATTTTTGACATTTGTGACGTTCTGAACGTGTCGTGAACACATTTGAATGCGCATCGTTATAAAGATTCCACTTGTCCTTTGCAGCTTCTTTTCTCTCAACTGCGCTCTATTGTCTCTTCAGGCGTCATATGTCATGTCGGTGGTGTCACTTACTCTAGACGTTCAAAATAAATCTTTTCCAATTCAGTTTGATATCTCGTCAGGATGCTGTAAAAATAATCGCTTCTTGTGTTGTCCAAAAAAGTTAATGTTATCCGCGCGTAGGCATGTGTAAATAGGTTGTTACTTTCGCATATTCTTATCCAGTTGAGGCAATTTGATGAGTATTTATAGTCCCGGGCTAAATTACATGCGCAAGTGACCGTTGTGAATTAATAGTTTACATTACTACGGGCTGATTGTTAATCTCTGCATGCATTGCTTGTCTTCTAAATCAATTAGCCTGTGGTAAATCCAAGGGCTAGAGCATTCTTACCTATTTGTGCACGTCTCACACCGGGATAACACCGACGAACCAATAAACATGATTTGCTAGCAGTTGAGAATTAGAGAGGCAGGGCTTATAAATCAGACAGTTGGTATTGTTTATTGCGTATTGAAGTGTCGACTTGCATTGAAACAAGCAACCTGAATTTTCTCTCATCCAGTATTGCTTTTACCTGTCACTGTGATTACGCAATTCTCTATATTTCTACGCGTGTGTTTGTGTGTGTGTGTGTGTGTGCGTGTGTCGTTTTTGTATATTGCTTGGTGGTCTGTTGTACTGAACGTGCGGTTGTGTTCAATTTTATGCTATTGACGCGTCCGCCGATCCACTCGTCTGCCGTTCAGCATTGTCGAGCCGAAGGACAAAGCGATGAGTGTCGCGATGGTCGGGTTGGTGACAACGGCGCTTGGTGAGTCGTCACGTTGTTTGCTCGGCTAGTTCACTTTGATTTGGCAGGCACCGATTGTGGGCGTGAGTGGTTTTGCGGTGCGAGCGTCACATCTTGGTTCTCTGGGACTTGTGTTCGCGAGTAGTCGCTTTGCACCGTCCAGTTGGTCCTCATTTCCAAGCACGCATCGAGTTCACCCTGCACGGTGGTTATACTGCTGATTCGTGCCCTTCTTCCGAAGTGTGCGTGAAGTTGAAGCCTCCGGAGTGAGAGCCACGAATCCGCACCCAGCCACTAAGAAGACGGACTCGATGCGTGCTTGGAAATGAGGACCAACCGGATGGTGCATACGCAAGTCGCAGAGAATCAAGGCAAAGTTATGACGTGAACAAGTTGACTTTAAAGCAATACGTGCCGTAGTTGCACAATCAGAATGTTTTCACGATTTAAAATTCGATTCTACTCCTCCTAGGCGATGGCACTTACGTTATGGCGATGGCGAGCAAACAGATTGCCATTCCACACCGGAAGTTGTAATGACAGCTGTACAACATAAAACTCACATGCCTGATTCAGTCAAAGTGGAGGCATATGTCGCACTATTCATGATGTCTGCCAATCGGTTTTCCTCGACTTGCATTGGCAGAGTTTTTATGAATGCGGCAGGAGTCAGTAGTGCATCTGCGTGTCACAGTTGACGGTTTATTTCCGGCTGAACGGAGAATAAATGTCGGATTTCCGTTTCGTTTATGTAAGCACTAGAGTTCGCCCATTCGTCTTATTTGCCAGATTTACAAGTTGGAATTCCACTTCTTGGACGGCTAGAGCTTGATTATCGTAGAAGCCAACGATTCAGCACCATTCAACAACCGATGCTGTATCGCAGGCTAAACATAGTATACTTCTCACATTTGTGTTTCAGTTATCATAGGACTATAGTTCGCCCATTCATTTGATTTCCACGATTTAGATCACACATTTGTGTTTCAGCAATACTTCGCCCACTCGTGATGGTTGCACAAATTAAAAGTTAATTAGCCACACATGATGATGAACTGCGTGTCCGCAATAAAGAAGCAGTGCTTCGTTAAAACCGATTTCACTCTGGGAAGTGCAATTTTACTCCGCCTCAAATGAACTTGAGCTCACCAAGATGACTTGGTAGTTTGTATCGCACCTCGCTATCAGGTGAACACTTTGATTCTGGAGGCGCCGACTAACAGATGGGAAGTGCTATTAATCGTCGGGTTGTTTGTACCGATGGCCCAGGTTGTAATGAGCCGCCAATTAAATTTTTTGGCAACGAAATAATCTCCGAAACATTTCCAGACTGCACGAAGGCGTTGGATTTTATATGCGCGAGCTAAATAAAAACGTGAATACGATTAAAAATTGCATCGCTAAAACCAAAGATTTGTTTAATAAGAAGTGATATAAGCCAGAGGACAAAATGTGCACAGAAACCGAGCTGCAGTGCTTACGTGGCGAAATGTTTTCCACTTCGACGTAAGACGCTAGTGAATCAACTTCATTAACAGAAAACACCTGGAATGCATTAATTAATAAATGGACATCCCGCACCGTTCCAATGAATGCCATTGACTATGTTAATCTAATGTGCAACACTCTTTATGATGAGCAGACTTTAAAACCATTTCAAATTGATAAAAACAGACCATAGTTTGTAGAGAATTCAGTACGGCGTGAAGTAATTCGACAAAGCACGGATAAACACGTCCAACTGACAAGCCTAACCCCATTCGTCGCCTAAAAAAACTAAACCAATTGACACACGTACGAATGTAATGTACTGCCTGCCACAAATACCTGTTGGTTGAAATGACCACCTTCGCGCCATTAAGACAACTAGTGCAAATTCTTTAAATTAAGTTTGCGAGCTAGAAGTAAGCGCCAATCACATTGTATGTAACCAGCCGTCGAAGAACGTAACAAAACTACCGCCAGTCGCAACGCACTGATGCGCATCGACCTTCCATAATCATCATCAGAATACGACGGCAAGCTGACTAGCGAGGGTCAGACTGCATTTTTTTAAAAATGGGTAATGCTGACAACGTAAATATGAAATACATTGCCACTAAACTTTCATTTTGCACACCTTCTACTGGTGATTCAGTATATTGCCTATCATGACAGCTCGCGGATTGCTATTCGAAAGTGAAATCCACTTAGACCCACCTACTTGAACGACTGATCAAACAGTATACGTCGCTACAGTGTTGAGAATTGCCGGCAACGCACAGCTATGTCTTGTGAGAGCAGTAACTATGCTTTAGATCTAGGCCTCCCAAAATTAATGTGCTGGTTGAAGGGCGTGTCGCCAACACGCACGAAATGAAAATGGGCCTAAGATTGCACCTAGTGTTGAAGCCGACTTTGGCATATCCTTCTCGACTTGTTTGAACCAACTTGTTCCTGGATACGCACTACCCAGTCTGTCGTGATGTTCGTGTTCTGCTGGGATCTGTGTAAGAATTGGGCAAAAATTTATGGTGGCCTACTCACCGTCTAAAAATTGCCTTTCATTAAATGTCGTTCTTTCCCTTACGCAAAGCTGGACAACAATGGGCATTATGTGCTCACCAGCTACTTCGTAGTGTTCTCGTGACGAACAAAACATGCCTTACTACTGGGGAGTCCGTGACATCTTCAGTTACAAACCCGTGGCAAATGTCTACATATCTTCCGGATTATCCACTTAAATGTCATGTTTTAATCTTCTACAGTTTCCTTTTGCATTGTTTGCCACTGAAGGTGTTTGGCGTATTCTGTTGTCACTTTTTTCTCTCCTTAATTACCCTGTCTGTTTTTTGACCTGCACACGTTGGCATGCTGCTTTTTTGGCGAACACGCGACTTGATTTGTGACACACCAGCCGCGTTGATGCCCCCGATCAGTGGCATGTTCATCGACTCCGTGTGTTTGAAGCAGAACTCACAACAGAAAGGAAGCTGCCTTGTCTACGACACCAAACTGCTGCGCGACATCTCGCATAGTCTTCTAGTTGTCCTACAAGTACCGAGTAAGTTGCACACATTGCGAAATCATCATCGTCATCGTCATCATCATCATCATCATCATCATCATCAACAGCAGCACTAGCCACAGCACCATTACAAAAAAGGAATTATTTTTCAGGAAAGGAAGAGTTGAAATCGGCCAAATATGTCCAGCATATTTTAATTACATTCATAATATAAAAGCTAATTATTTGTAGTATTATTTAGACGGATTCACACGTGTACGTGTGTTAAACAACTTTTAGTTGGATCAATTTTTGAATATTCGCCCACCCACCACCCCCCCTCCGAAACTTGAAATGCTAGTAAAACCATTCAAGATGGTAGCAGGTGAACAAAGTCTTTGATATTACACGAATCGAGATTAACTTTAATCATAGTCGTCATGATTCCGAAGTAAATACTGTTGCTGAAATGTTTTAATTTAAAAGATCTGTTGACAAGAATGTGTACGTCTTTATGACAAGAACCATGAAATTAATTTGCACGGTACAATTGTTGGTTCATACTGACAAACGTATGTACTTAATGGGTTAGGTGGTTTTATCTTAAGTTGTTTGGCGAATAGGCATATCGCATTCAAAATCAGGTGAGATAAGATTCTCTGCATTACCATTCGGTTTTACGAATACGGATTAAACTAATTTTCTTTTGTTTTGTGGCTATTTTAAACTATTCTGCCGTCCAACTGCCTTTGATTTATCCTTCTGGTCATAACTGAACTAATTTGTTACTAGGTTCGCAACACCTAATACATACTTGCATATATATTAGTTCTTCGCAACAAACAGTATTTAACTGTAATATATTGAATTGAATGATGTCATGCTTACCGCGTAATGTGATAACTGATATCGATGAAGGCCAGAGTGTATGGTTTAACTGGAGTAACAGGTGTTCGGAAATTGTTGTAATTCTCAATTTGGGTGAACTTTAGCATAAATTTATATCCATCAGGTTGGTATCATGTACCGACTCGGAAACCATAGTGTTAGTATCCGGTACTCATCGATTCAAAAAAGGTATCTGTTACTAACACAATGGCCATAGTGTTGGCATCCTTTACAGATTCTACGTGGGTTGGTATAAGACGCAGGACCAACGAATTTGGGCTCGTTCCTAACTGAGTTGTTGAATAGTCTGTCTCGAACTGTCTGTTTTGTGTGCTTTTCCCCATTCTAGCGTTGCTGTGCAATTTTGCAGCCTGGTATTGTTGTCCGGAAAATGGAGCGCTGCCGCCGGCAAAAACCAAGAGTCAGGGGCGCAAACGTCGAGGTCATACAGGCAGTCACGCGGAGTTGGAACAGAAGGCTCTTCTCGCCTCGCCCACTGCAGAGCACCGCGACGGAGACGGTGAAACTGTTGCCTTGCCTATCGGCTCTGGCGGGTGTTCCACGATGAAGGCCTAAACTCAGCATGTGCGTGTGAAATAAACGAGGAGGAAGCGGAACAGGCGAGTGGAAGGCAGACGCCCTACGTGCTTGGCCCAAGATTCGACAGGTGCACAGTTTGTTTTCTCGAATTGCCTTGGAATTAGAGTGTAAATTAGCGCACCGCTCACTGATTGCAATTTAATTTCTAATCCTTTTACTAATAATTCGTCCGTACTTTGATATTGGTGCTTAGCCAAACACCCGACCTGGTTCGTTTGCAAGACTGTGTGTGTGTGTTTCATTTTTTCTTTGCTTCATCACAATCGCGAACAAACTTCCATTATTCACTCCGATGCTAGTTGAGTAAAAGGCAACCGTTCACTAAACTACGGGTAGCACACACGCCGTCTACCTGGAAGCACCAAAGACTGATACCTTGCCAGCCAACTGAAGATCAGTTTACGGCGCAGACTGCAGAAATTCTGCGGGCTACGTAGCCGCATTCACCCTGTCTAGTCACTCTCTGAGGGACGGCGTTCGCAGCGTACAGGCTGCTCAGCCCGTAATGAGGCCAATTCTGCTTTGTAGCTTTGCAGGAGGACGCGCCGTTCGCCTTTACGATTTCTTTTCGGAAACAGGTCTAGTCAAGTTTGTTTCTCCACTTCTGACTTGGCTAAAACTTGTTCGAGTGTCGTGTTGTCTCAGGTTATTTGTATTAATTAAAGAAGGTGTAACTCTGTTTCAAAATCCTATCTGGAAAGATGGTATTGATGTCGCGAAGCTCAATGCCCATTCTTCTTCGTTGGTGTTTGTCACTACACAGTCTGGTGCACAAATTTGTTTCTTTGTTTCAGTCTTCGAAGAAATGTAGGCGTTGTAGACGCTTCACCACGGAGGCTGATCTGCGTCTTGCCACTCGTCACACAGCACTGTTGTATTCCACGCTTAAGTATGTTCCAGCCAATGAATATCGTGATTGTTACCAACCACCCACGTCGTGTCTAATAGACGCGTGCACTCATAATAGGCCTACGCAACGAAGCGTATGTAAACTGGATGTTGAGCTCGCCGTTTTTTTTAAATTTGTAGCAGGGATGCTTATAATCCACTATTCAATACTTCTCCATGGCATATCAATAGAGTCGTTTTGTATAAACTCTTTCTAAATCGATGCAAATACATTTAAATTAATAATTATATATATATATATATATATATATATATATATATATATATATATATATATATATATATATAGTATAAATAATTGTTTTGTGGAAAAAACTCCATTTGAACAGATTAAAAGATCTTCATTTGGAATATTTTGCCTTTAATCAATTTAAAAAAATAAAGCTTATCTACACACTTTATATATATATATATATATATATATATATATATATATATATATATATCCAAAAGAAAGTCAACTAACGATTTTTAAACGTGCAAAGTAATAGCTATGTGTGATGGATTAGTATTTGTCAGCAAGCAAAACTTTCTAGATTCAATTCTCCCACTTATTATTGTGTATTTTGTCGCTAGTATGGTTGAGGTAAATCAGCATAAAGGAGCAAATTAACCAATCACAATTGTTAAGGTTATGCGTGTCTTTTCAGTTACAACGAAGACTTTATCTATTGTAGATCCTTGCACTTCGTGATGACTTCGTTTAAACGTGTCCGAGCTCAAGGCGTGTGTTTTTTGTTGACTTACTTTCTGTTTCTACTCCTATCTAGTTTTCCTCCTTTTTTTATTATCTAATGCATACTAAAGCACGTGGCACATTTCGTGTGGACGTATAAATTTAAAATTAAAGGGCTGACACACGACATGGTTTCGTGAAAAAGACGAAACGTGCATTATTAGTCTGTGAATAGATGGACAAAAGTGAGGTATATACGAGTGAAAACTGCTCCCTCTCTATGTTCCATCAGATACTAGAATACTGAGAGAATCAACAATTTTGATTGGCTAAAAATGAACACAAGAAATGCTCATCGTAGATAAGATTCAAAAGGTTGTTTATTAATAAATAGTGTTGCATTTAACAATGCATCTTGGTAATTTTTTGCCGCAAGAATACACTCTCGTGGAACAGGCGAAATTAAATTTATTTGCGGATTTTTTGTAACAGTTTTAAAATGAATAAATAAATGTTTGTTGAGGTTGTATTCTTCGTGGCATAAATGTGATATTGTGCTGTTCGAGGTGGCTGACAGCGGCCTGAGTAAATTTTGCACGACTTTTTTTTTAGTTTTGAGGATATTTTCACTTGCTTGTTTGGCTAATGCTTTGATCAATTGACAAAACTAGGTAACTTTGTGCTGCACTAAAGTTTTGCCATGCGGTGTTGCGCAGAAAAGTCATTCTGTACCTGGGACTATTTCAGAGCCAACTTTGTTGCTAGTGGCAACTAAACAGATTGTTTGTTGTTCTGGCTGTATGCACGAATATTATAGTGTTATGAATAAACTTTTGAGCTTTTGATTCGGCTTCTCGTGTTTACTTCGCAGTGCTTCAAAGATGGCTAATTATTTTTTCCTATTTTAATTTGCTGGCTAAGTGGATAGCGCTAGGTTAACTTGTGTGGCATACGTCGATTTATTAAAATGGAACACTTTTTCGAGAAATAGACTGGCTAAGGCGAACATATTTGAAGTTAATGTTCGTCTGAATCTCAAAGTCTCAAATATATTGGAATAACAATTAAATCAAGGCTAAAGAATCAAATGTCATTAACGTGGATGCCATAATATTAGCGCTTGCCATCTAAAGCGCAATTAACGCCTTACTTTTATTGAATCTAGTGAGCTCTGTTCTCTCACCCAGTGCCAGATTGGCGTAAGAAACAAGCTGGGCAGATTTTGACATGGCAGACACAGTTGAAGTCACTTACATCCAAATTGGGTAGAGTATAGGACCCCCTCGTGTGCCAGGATAGGGTCCACGGACGCATCGCAGGTCCTAGTTAGAAATCCTTCGCGATATGGCATCGAATTGAGCTCAGTGGCGATCTTGTTGCCGATGTCTAGTTAAATCCGCAATGAAGCTGTATTGCTGATGTTGCCTTACCCTAATGCAGACTTGGCTATACTGGTGTTGTGTAGAGGTTTAGTTTACCTCACTTCTGTGAGTTATCTTGATAAATAAAGTCATAGTAACTAGTTACTCTCCCTCTCTCTCTCTCTCTCTCTCGCGTAATTCTCACTAATAATTTGTGAGGTTATTTATATATATTTCAATCTCCTCCCCCGCTTCTTATAGTTATATGGCAGTGAAACATTAGTCACTTTTGGCTTTTGTATGACTGAAACTAATAGGGAGAGCATTCATCGACCATTTTAACAAAAACATTGACACATGAAGATGCCAATTATTTACGCAAGACATGAGGCACCAAGCAAAAAGCATAAAAAGAGGTAGAGCTTTCACCACATCAGCATTCCATTTTGTTAAACCACCCACAGTCCAGTCCAGTTAACATATAAACTACTACATTGTGTGCACTACTACTACTCGAACTCATACTGCAAGTGGACGATCGGCAAGCAACACACTGTAAAGGCATTTTGGCAGGTGGCTGATGGTTCATGTTTTGCGTCAGAACAGATTTGTATCAGTCACCCGAATTGGTTTTCTCCTTTACACTTCTTTGTCAACCTTTCCGGTCTCATTTGTCGCAATCAACGCTTCTTGTTTTCACCCACCCAACAACCGTTCAAAAACAAACTTGAACAGTGTCTGAATTGAATTGCTCCGATCTGCTTTTGTCCACGTCAACTCGAATCGCTCTACTGTTGTCGTCCATTTTTATTATTTTAGATTACACACAGGCACACAATATTTAACGCTATGCCTTGCAAAATATTTCCTGGAAAAATTGGTTACAGACAAAATGTTGTGAATAGCCCAAAAATCCGGTGATAGCATTTCATTCCAGAGCATAGCTCATAATGCATTAGGCAGACTAACAATTACGAAATTATGTGCATTAAGATGAAATTGCAAACCATCAACCAAAAGATAAGATTATTTATATATATAAAATTAAATAAGAAAGTTTAATTGTCTAAGACATTGCAACAAAATTGTGTAACATGGTAAGACAAAACAAGTTAAAATAAAGAAAGCATTATTATTATTATTATTATCAGACACTGAATTTGGTAAAAAGTTTAATCAATGAAGTGTCGAGGTGTCAGAAACTGGATATCCTTTTTAGAATCTAATAATCGATGGAAATTATAAGAATTAAGCTTTTCTATGTAGAGGGAAAATTTAAACATTTACCGAAAGCTCAATTGGATAAACTTAATAAAATAATAAAAGTTTTTAAGTAAATAAATTCGCCATTGTGTGTGTGTGTAGAAGCTAAGAATCGACAAATGAGAGGCTACATTGATAGGCATAAATCGGAGCGTAAACAAATGGATAAGTGAATTTTTAATTTGGAGATGCAGATTGGGTGGGTAAAGACAAGAAGCAAGGCTCGCGAAGATGACGACCGGAAAGGTTGATCGAAATACCGCCCACGAAGTGTAGCTAAGAGAGACTGTTTCGGTGAGTGTTAGAAAGCTATTTCGATGCAAAAAAATGAACCAACAAAAGCTATTAGGTCAAAGAAGAACAAGCCGAATGTGCTACACCCAATCACGCAAATTTCATCGTCTAGTCGGTATAATTCGTTCAGAAATTAATTGCGTAATCTGTGATGAAAAGCAGGTCACTTGAAGTAATAATGCTTTATTATTTATTCGAAAAACTGCACAATATCAATGATACAAAGAAAGAACTTTGATTTTAATATAAATTGATTTATGTAAGCACACACACACACACACACACACATATATATATATATATATATATATATATATATATATATATATATATATATATATAGTTATCTATTTTCCTATTTTGTGCCACTTCCTCATAGCTGTAAAGAATTAACTACTTATTTGGATCTCTCTATCTCTCTATCAATATTTGAGTGGCATTTTGTTCCCGTATAGGCGATATATTGTGTAAAAATCAATGTTGTTGATTATAAATAAAATCCAGTATTAATTACGTCATCTGTTGGCAACTAATTTTCAATCCACTCCATCTGGACAGCGATAGGCAATAACGGCATTGCATTTTCTTCGAATTCACGTAATTTTATTTTGTTTGCGATATTAGATATCTTCATGGCATTTTTATTATCTTTCTCTCTCAATATATATGCACGTGTGTCTATCTATTTACCTGCATCATTGTATTTCAATCTATGAGTACTTGGTTATATATTTTTACTATGCATATTCCTGCAAATTTATATATGTTGTCTGTATTTATTTAATTTCTTATCGGTATTGCAATATTACTTATTATCTGTTTATTTATATATCATGCAGTCGTGATTGCTTTTGAAATTAAATATATTGTTGGCGCTATACATATATATATATATATATATTATATATATATATATATATATATGTATATATATATATATATATGTATATTTATATATATATATATATATATATATATATGTATGTATATGCGACTGTATAATAAATCATTTTCTATTTGACGATTGCTTTATTTATTTAATGTTGTTATGAACTTCAAAATGGTTTTAATATTTTATCAAATCCATCACCTCCTTACCGCATGGTCTCAATCAGCACTCATTAATGTAGGCAGAATGAAGTTAAAGCAAATTATCGGCTATGTCGGTGATTTTACGCAGTGCATGCGGCTCTTAGTTATACACCGTCTACAATACTTTTGTTTCTCCTATCACTTAGGTTTATTCGATTGGGCATCGTTGCCGATCTTGGCTTCCGACTAGCCACGCCCGAGCTATCTTTGTACAACAGACACTATGCCATCTGAAAACGCTACAAAAAGTAGAAGTGTAAATGCAGGATTTGATTGGGTGTATGATGTAGGTATAAAAGAACGCAGACGCGATTGTTTAAGTTGATAACGCCAGCCATCTACAACGAAACTTCCAATTGAGGAACTCGAATTCGATGAGCTTACTTGCCGAAAATGCTCGTGTCAGCATAACGCGTTGACAAAATGCACTGTTTATGTAAGATGAGCTTTAAACTGTTTGTTGTGCGTTTCCTCCCTGTCCTTACGGCTCAATATTATCCAAAGAATAGAAGTTTTGAGTTAATGCATTACGTGATCTAAATGCGCGTCCTTGGTAATTGTACACGACACGTCTCCCATTCCAAATTGGAAATCTGAGCTGAGCTATAAGTTTGAACTGAGACAGTGTGCTGGTTCATTGCATAGCATTAGGAGATTCTGCCTTCTCCGCTGGAGACACTCGTCTGGAGGTCTGTCATGCGACACTCCAAGGATACCGCGAAATCACTCCACTAAGGCAGGTCGGTTGCGCTGGAATTACTTTGATTGCTGTAGTGCTTGTGAACTATGTTGACTTACTAACCACTTGAATACAAGGTTGATCGGCACAAAAACGTTTTAAATAGTGGACTTTTATTTCGTTTCAAGTATGAAAGCAGACCTGCTGACTTGATCATTATTACTCGCTGACACCAAATGGCAGGCCATTTCAGGCTGGTACTGGTGATTTTCTTATTACATTTCTGATTCACTCATTAAGATGCACTAATATCTCGTCACTCAACGTCCCCCTGACAATCCCATCTCGCGTTTCAACTAGCAGGACTGCTGTCTAGAAACAGTCTGCGACAATGCCTCTTAAAAGCCAACTCGCTGCATACCATACGTGCCAAACCAGTCAAGAATATGAATATCATTATTTCGGAAATAAGCTTCATTTGCAAATTCTTCATGCTCTGATCTTGATTAACACCAATCATCTCTTTTCGTGATTATAATGACACCAGTTTTGAACAAATCGTAGTTCCATTTCCACGTACCAAGAGAACAAGAAATTTGTCACTAACAACAAACGTCTCTTGAATGTTGTACATTTTTAGGTGCTCTGATGATTGGCTTCGATTGATGGGTTCTCACTTGTCCCTTCTTTTTTAAGCTGATTGTCTGAAAATGACGTTGGAACAAGATTTTCCACTCTTCTTTTTCCTAATTTTCGGGACTTCATTTTCAGTCCCATCTTCAGGGTTGACACAATACGCACAGGAATAAAACACAACTTGTGGCAAATGTGGTATCTTCATTCAAGACAGGTATATTTACCAATTGTCCGCATAAGAAAAATGCGGTCAAATCCACAACAAGAAGGACAGCAGTGCAAAGAGATTCATCATTTAGGCTTACAGACCGCCAAATTAGTAGCCGGGCAAAATTATTCCTGTAAAAACAAGGTTCCGTTATTTCAGGAGGTCTACTTTCATATATAACAAAATTAATTTCAAAAATAATTACTCTAAGCTTTTCAAATAACAATTTTTTATTTGTTATCTTCATTTAAGTGAAACGTATATTCGCTTGCGCTAATTTTTAAATTTCTTTTAAAGTCAGCAATTAACTTTGATGAAGTTAAAATATCATTCGAAAGTGTTCATCAGTAGTCTGTCGCAATTGAGATAAATATTTCGACAAACAGCTCGACATTAAGTGGGGTATTCGTATTAATTGAACAATCACGCATTGCGCTAGTGGTGATAACAGGTCTTCAAATCAAGTTTGCGAGCAGGATACAAACACCAGACCCATTTTATTTATTCTGTCGTACAACAGCCATCCTTTCATGGGAGCTCGAATAGGATGGCTCAAGCACACCGGCATCAATCATCTCTCGTGTTGCCCGAGTCGCTGCCGCTAGTTTCTTTGGAGAAGCGATCGACTGTTGACCCTGTACATTCGCTGCAATCGAGGAGTTGGAATAAAGTGCTGAATTGGCTTTGAAACTCTTTCCGCCACCGGGCAGTCAACTGGTCTCCACCTCCAACCTAGGACTCCATGTCGACTTTATGGGTTTTGCGCCTGCCGGCCTCGAGAGGCATGTACGTTCATTTTGACAACCAATCATCTCAACTCATTTTCTAACGAAATCCACTTCCAACAAGGCCGTTTGAGTATTCGCTACACCAAAGTACATTTGGTAGAGATTTTCACTTATTAATAATTCCGTGTCCCATTCGGCCGCAGCCTACCATCGACGCGCCCGATGCCTGACACAATTCGCTCCTTTGGGTTTACGTTGATTAGCGGCCATGTCGTTGGGAATATCGACTCATCAGCTGCCGTATCCAATTGCATAATTACTGGCTCTCCGTTGAGGAGTTCTTAAAAATCCTTACATGTTGCAACGTTTCACTTACTTCTTTTACTTCGAAGGCCACCTGATTCGGAACACTTTTTATGGTGCTCTGCCGGTCCTCTTCTCTCGATCTACAAGTCTGAGTCTCCAAAGGATTTATATTTAGGACATGGTATCGATGATCCTTAATGGTGAGATAGTGGACCCTATTCCCCCTTTGAACAGGTCGTTCTCTAGCCGCACTTTGCTGAGTTTACCGCCACTCAGACGATGTATTTGTCGAAGCTGGTGTCTTTGGATACTGGCATTGCTTCCGAGCCATCGGCTGTCGCCGTCTGTCATGGACTTGCTGATTATGCCGCGAAGAATTCCAGTAAGGCATGTTGCCATTGAATTTGCACAAATAAGAAACATTGAGCCGATCGAATGCAGGTGACTTCACCTTTACATTTCCGTTAAGCAGCCATTTGACAAGTCGCTGATAATTTAATTCTAAAAATTAATATTTTGGATATCACGTCCCATCTAACAGGTAGTCCTTCGAAATTACCTGATCTGCGTTTTGACTAACGCAGCTTTCATTGTTCCAGTAAATTTCTTTTTTTTTTCATAATATTTCGATCTGCCTTACCGTAGATCGAAATATTATGAAAAAAAAGAAATTTACTGGAACAATGAAAGCTGCGTTAGTCAAAACGCAGATCAGGTAACTTTCAATTAATCCAGGTGCGCAAAAACACAACTCCTTCAAGGTAGTCCTTCATTGACCGAACACATGTCCTTGTTGTGTACAATAAAACAAGTCGGGAAAGGTGACCAATGAGTCTGACTAGACAAAACCTCCCACTCTTGACAACTGATTCCTAATTGGTGTGCATAAGTTACTCTAAAATGGGCACCACAATATTTGAATGGCAAGAGGACGTTGGCAGGAATACAGTTAACCTGACCAGACCAAACAAGGCATGGTACTAACGAGTATTACCAATTAGAGGTGTGCCAGATGATGAAATACCGCAGCCAATTACACGGCACGATGCCGCCTTTCAGGAAAGTCGAGCGGCCAGCTGACTAGATTTCCCACTTAAAGTCTGCCCCTTACTCACCTTTGATGTGCCCGCGGTGATGTCGCCCATCCAGTTCGTGGGAATGCTGATGACACTAGCCCGCGACAAAAATGCAAAGCCGGCTGACAAATTAGGCAGATCAGGAATATCATCGTTTTCGTCTTCCTCCTCCTCCTCCTCCTCCTCGTCGTCATCCGCTTCACTGTCCTCTTCGTTGTCGTCAGTATCGCTTTCATCGCAATCGCCATCTTTAGTAGCTAATTCATCATCAGCGTCATGAACAAGTTCGACGGCTTTCTCCTGTGCACTGGCGTCATTCAATTCGGGCGGGCAGTGCCATGCAATATTCACCTGCCTAGCTCCAGTTGATGGCGTATCCCCGTCTAGTTTGTCGAGTTCATGCTGATTGCTTGGGCATTCTGGAATTAGCGAGATGGCATAGAGGATAAAGAACAACACTTAATAACATCATCGAAAACTTGCCAAATTATTAAATCGAGGAGGCCTTCTTGTCAAACATTTGCGCGGGTGGTGATAACAGTTCGTCGAACCCTAACCCTAACACCAAATTCAATGTACTTATTCAGTCGCACAACAAGACAAAAGTATTGTCCGTCACACACGTTCTGACGCGTTTCGACCTTCCATGATCACGATCAGAGTGCACTAGTAAACTGACTAGCGAGACTGCATGCATTGCGGTTTGATCCGCACCAGTCGGTTTGTTGTCGTACTCTGATCATGATCAGGGAAGGTCGAAACGCGTCAGAATGTGTGTAAATTTCACTATGTTTGCTATGTTTGGCGTTTGGCTAGGTAAACTTGGGTTTGTGTTCGTATGAAGCTCACAAAATTGATTTCAAGAATTCTTTTCACTGGCAACAATTAGAACAGCAAGAATTTGATAAGCTATGTCGAGTCATTTATAAGCCGTTGCGTCACTCACTGGTATGCCTATGTATGTGCACAGTGTATGCCTATTTGTCAGTTTAATTAATCCATTACATGAGAAACAGGTCGACATCATTTCCATCCAAACACACTTCCTGTTGTAGCTGCTAAAAGACTCTGGCAAATCAGTGACTTGTTTCGGTATTTACACCAAACGATTAACAAATAGGCAACTTTTTTTATAACTCCTGCGGATTAATGATTGTAGTACGTGCTTAATTGAAGAATCTTTTCACAACTTTCGAATTATAAGAGAATACCAATTTCAGTTAAACTCTTTAATTGTGCATTAGGTGTTGTGCAACTAGTAACAAATTAGTTCAGTTGTGGCCAGAGGGATAAACCAAAGACAGCATGAACGGAAGGTACAATCTCGTGCACATTCATTTCCTGCTTACTGGCGACTCATCAGTGGGAGCCGGTATTACGCCCTTTAACCACTATACATCTTGGTGAGGAATGTGGAAAAGTAGGACGGTACAATCTTATAGACGAATGTGTAAACCTGTAATAGTGAAGCTAACTTCATTTAAAGCCAGCAATTTATATACATATATATATATATATATATATATATATATATATATAGATATATATATAGAGAGAGAGAGAGAGAGAGAGGAAGAGAGAGAGGTAGATTAGCACCAAAACGTGTCCGTACCACCTCCAAGGAACAACAACCGCGTCACAATTAAGTATATTGATTTCAAAATCTCTTTCAAGGTGTAAATTTTGATTATCGCTTCGAACCTTAGTACTGCTCTACGTCAACAGAATACAATTCTAAAAACGTAGAGGGCAAATTGAATATCAACGAACTCGGTTAATGTATTGATTAAGAATATGCAATTAGTGATGGCTAGTATACGTGTCTGCTACGTGTCACCTTTAAAAATGTCTGCTACTTACTCTCTAAATATAGCTACTCGTTCCGGAACTACACAATTTAAAAGTCGGTCCGTTACCTATAACATCGTTTAAGTCAGAATCAACAAGAAATTCATAATAATATAAACAATATTGAATCAAATCAGTGATGAGTACACATTTTTAAAGTTCACATGCACGATAATATGACGGATAAAATCAGTGCTAGAGTTACAACTATATGGCATTAAAAAATAAGCTAAAGTGGTTGCTTTGAAGGTGATCGGGATTAAACTACCCCCTGTCTAAATTAGAAACAGTTCAAATGCTGATGAGTAAATATCAAGAAAACAAATTTTTGAAGTTTATCACATGAATTAGAAGGTATGACCTAAATAGGAAAAAAATCTACTAACCTGTAGGTCAGATATGTTCCAGCTAGGAAATGAATTCTCACAGGATGTCTGGCTTTGAAATATGCCTCACTTGATAGCCAGACTGCAGAGTAAGTTGCATGGCAACAGGTCAATTTAGTTCAAGGGCAAAGAAAATTGGTTGTTTAACTTAACGGAAACTGTTTTTCGTGCGTGAATGCTATATGTGACGTTGTCTCCGTAGACCATGGAATGCTGGCATAGTGATTGCGTTTGTTGTAAAATTTATTGAAACTCACCAGAGTACGTAAGTTCGGCAAGACGCGCATATGCCATTTAGAGTCAGTCAATGACCGTGGTGTTACTCAGTCTTATGTTTAGTATGGCGCAGAACCCAGCCTAATCTGCATGACACGTACATGCTAAATCTGACGCGTGTATGTCTATTGAGCAGAAAAATCAATTGCACGAAAAAAACTATTTAGTTATGTCTACATTTGAACCAACGGAATGCCCTGCTAAAGAAAGTATTTATTCCAATTTGACAAAGGAGGCCTAACAGTGAATGAAAAAATATTGTGATCGCGTAAATAACCCAATTTAGAAACGATAATTCTTACGCGTGTAGCCCATCGGCGTATCAGGGTAAATTGTAAAATAGGAAAAACATATTTTATTTTTTCAAACAAGAAGTCGTTTACAGAAAAAGCTCGACATATAAAAATAACATAACGGGGATTATAAATTGGTTTGTTAACCAATGACTTAATTTAATACAAGGCTAAGCATCAATTCAAAATGGAAATTTCGTAAGCAAAATCAATATTCCGGGAGAAAATCAGCGTATTAGTATGGTAAAAACTGCAATAGATTCCAAGACTAGTTCCACGTTGAGTATATTTTGACTTCCAAGCATAATAAAAAATCAGGACATTAAAATGTAATGACAATAACAGAAACATACGTAGACACGTTTTCAAAATACGATTTGACAGGAAATGCAATCAATTGGAGGAACTTGTATATTGCGAACCTGGATTAATTGAAATTACCTGATCTGCGTTTTGACTAACGCAGCTTTCATTGTTCCAGTAATTTTCTTTGTAAAAATATTTTCTACCTACTTTACCGTAGGTCTTCATCAGTTGCATTTCACTTTTCGTTTCATTTTTTTCGTGAAATGCAACTGATGAAGACCTACGGTAAAGTAGGTCGAAATATTTTACAAAAAGAAAATTAATGGAACAATGAAAGCTGCATTAGTCAAAACACAGATCAGGTAATTTCAACTAATCCAGGTTCGCAATATACAAGTTCCTTCAAGAAACATTTAGCATGGAATTATAGCAGCAATTCCGCTAAATGGTATAATAAATATACATTATTAAAACAACAGATCGTGAGGCAAGTGTAAAATATTTCCTTTTTAAGTATTTGTTTAAAATATGATGTTATTCCTAAATGTTTTCGTTTTAATATTAAATTTTAAGTTAAATGCTTATGGTATGTCTCTTAAGCATGACCTTTGTATAAATATTATAAAAACTTTGATTCGTGATTTAATTAAACGTAAGATTATACTTATTAAGGAAAAAATAAACTAAGATCGATGTTAACTTCTCTTTTTCACGCAGATGATTTTAAATGCATTGAGGATTTCAGTAATAATGCCCGAAATGGAGAAATAAAAAAGTTAGAATTAGACATGATAAAAAATGAGCTGATTTGGGAATTTATAGACCACAAGAAAATGATAATTTAATCGGGAATAATAGAATAGTAGGCGCTTGCTTCATTTTTTTCGTGAAATGCAACTGATGAAGACCTACGGTAAAGTAGTTCGAAATATCTTTCAAAAAGAAAATTACTGGAACGCAGATCAGGTAATTCAATCAATTGCCTTTAATACACTATACCATTCTTAGTTTATACTGACATATGTAAGTAGTTAATGGGTCAGGTGCTTATATCAAGACCGCAACCTTGATTGTAATAATTGTTATCACCACTCGCGCAACCAATGTTCGTTTAATTATATAAATGTTCATTTCAATACCACTTCCCCATGTAGTGTGGTGTCTGTTCAGTAATGACAGATTGGGGATGGTTAGTTGGAAGTTTGGGTCTAAATGGATGCCATATGAGCTCCACATAAAGGAAAAATAGACTAACCAAGTTACATTAGTTAGTATATAACTGAAAATTGTGTGCAGTGTAGTGTGCGGCAGGATGGCTCAGTGGTTAGAGCACCAGATTCCGAAGCAGACGTGCCCAGGTTCGAGTCCTGTCCGCGGCAAATTCTGGCCAGTACATGATGAGTTCCCAATAAGGACGAAACCGGTCTACTGGATGAATTGCCTTTTCTACACTATACAATTCTTAGTTTATACTGACATATGTAAGTAATTAATGGGTCAGGTGTTTATATCAAGACCGCAACCTTGATTATAATAATTGTTATCACCACCCGCGCAACCAATGTTCGTTTAATTATATAAATGTTCATTTCAATACTACTTCACCATGTAGTGTGGTGTCTGTTCAGTAATGACAGATTGGGGATGGTTAGTTGGAACGTTGGGTCTAAATGGATGCCATATGAGCTCCACCTAAAGGAAAAATAGACTAGCCAAGTTACATTAGTTAGTATATAACTGAAGAGTACGCAATGAGGACGAATCCGGTCTACTGGATGAATTGTCTTTTATACACAACACAATGCTTAGTTTTTACTGACATATGTAACTAATTAATGAGTCAGGTGTTTATATTAAGACCGCAACCTTGATTATAACGAATGCAATGAAGTGTCTGCTGATGTAACTAGTAACACTGTTCAATACCGCTATGTGAATATCATGGACAGTGCAAATATTAGACTCACGAAGAAACGATACTATTCATTGCAAAATTTTACGGAAAATCTCCGCTTTAATGCAATTGTATTCGTTGCAAGTTGTCTTTATTTTCTGAAATAGATAAACAAGAGATCAATATAAATAATTATGAACAATTTCAGAAGAAAAGAAATTTATTTATGCGGAATTTTGGTGTTTGAAATTAATGTAAGTCGAATTAAAACGCCTGAATTTATGTCTTGTAAACCTTGTTATGTTACCGAGTGTCATCATATTAATATAGGATTTAATGGCATTTCACTTGTTGCTGATCTTCAGTTTCCAGTAGCTTATCAGCCAAACTTGGACAAGTTACTTCAATTAAAGTGATCGGCGATTTAAGTAAATTTACAAGATGCCATGTCCACAATACGCTAATGAATCGTGAACAGAGTCAAAATATCGATGAATCAATCGGAAATTCTGCCAGCTTGGATCATTTTAATACTGAGAGTGAATTTTTTAGCCTAGTCATTCGAGAGCATTCGTTTTTTTCTCAAATTTGATCATAAAAACTAATATTCAGACACGATTTCCTTTGGCGCTACGGTAGGTAATGCCCACCTCATCTGTACTAAAGTTAATTGGCTGCTAGTTCAGTAACTTTGTAAAATATTTCAATTCTTGTAAATTAAATTACTTTCTCCGAATTTATTTTCATTCCAAGTGAAAGAATTATTTAGTTGGCTACTCAATAACTGTTTTTAGGAACTGAGTTTGCAGAAATTAAACTAAGAATTAAGAGAGATTGCTTTATTTAATGCTATCAATTATAAAGAATAAACGGTAATTTTTTAATGATATTGGTGAAGAAATTAGATTGGCAATTATTTGCAACATGGCGAGATTATAAATAAATTAATCAAGCAAAACTCAAGGGCGATCCCAAATTAAGGTACAAAATTCCTAATGAATTTGGCAAATTTAAGTCTATTAATAATCTAGTACTTCTGTAAGATGTATGTGCCAATGGGCTTGTAAGTAAGCTTGAGATAGAGAGTTCGGCGAGATCATCTTTATGGCAGATAGCAACATTGTCAATGATTTAATATTTAACCAAGCTGCAGTATCTAAAAAACAGATTTGTTGCCACCCACATATTCAAATGAAAACCCAGAATGTATATAAATGAAAAATTGTAGAACGAAGTTTAGTATTCTCGAAATAAATGGCCATTATCCACTTTGTTATTAATGTGTTTTTTCTTCCTAAGTAGAAATATATATATATATATATATATATATATATATATATATTTATATATTAAACAACTAAATAATCTTTGTATTCGCCTACACCTTAACAGAGCTTTTGTAGTAATGCTATTGAAATCAATACACCTAATTATGATGCGTTTGGTGTTCTTATAAATAATTCTAAAACTCTCGATCCAACTTCATTTAGTGCTACCATGAAGGCTGTTGGGAAATTTAAATCTAATCCGTGTATTCTTCATCTATTACATTCTGGCACACAATTCTGTTGAGGATGTCAAATAGATTTTACAGCAATTCAAATATAAATATTGATGTGTTATTTTTTGTTAAGCATCGGATTAATATCGCATTGAAATCACACGCTTTGTAACAAAAGTCATTAAAAAATTGTTGAAGAATTAACATCAAATATATTTAATATAACGAGTCGGTTATTAACAAGGAATGGTATGATGTTCAAAGAAGGTATTGTATCATTCTAGAACATCTTACACTTCACGACTTCCTTACGGTCCATATAAAAATATCGCGCATTACATAAATATGATAGGATTTAAAAAAGAATCAATTTTAATTAAAAAAACACAGTAACAAATATTCTTTTGGAATGAGAGCTATAATAAAATTCATTGTACCCTTCCCATGTGCAAAAACAAAAAAGATTTTATCAGATGCAAGAATCGCTTCTTTCTCATTTTCTTCTCAAGTATCTACAAATGAACATCTTTTTATGTATAACTTGAAAGACATAACAAGAAAAAAAATGTAAACATGGAGAGAGTGTGAAATAAGGGAACAATCAATCAATTGCGTGCGTCACCTCCAGTTCAAGCTCAATGCCTGAACATGCTTCTTCTGCTTGCATAAATCCGGCTGCAACTTGTTTATCCATAAGGCTTCGTATGTGGCTAGCTCTCTTTTGTTATTGCATTTAGTAATTACTTTGAATGCTACGTCTGGAGAACATGCGTGCGATGTTTCGACGATGTGTTGCGCAATAGCAGACGTGTATTCACCATTTGATTTAAAACAGGCGTTCAAGTTGCAATGTTCTCTCATTCGAGTAATTAACTGTCTGGTCGATCGGCCTACGTAAGTTGATCGACAACTTGCGCATGTGCATTGGTAAATAATATTTGATGTCGACATTAACGGCTGTTTCTCTTTGATTGCTGATAAAGGCAAGTGTGTTACCCTAAATAACACTCGTAGTTTGGCTGCATTAAATGTGCGTGTCAATGCTGCTTCAACTTTCTTTTGTGCCATTCAGGAAACTGCATCCTCATTAAATGGAATGGAGATAGGGGATCCCCATTGCCACACCATCGGCTTGTTTATAGGTGCTTTCAAAACGAAACTTTACATCTACCGTGTGTGGTAAAATAGGCTTGCGTAAAGTATAACCTGGCACCGTCGATGATAATATGTCTTTTTCGATCGCTTGGGTCATAATGTCAGTGGTTTCTTCAATTGCAGCATTTTCAAAGAAAATCGTCATGTCAAAATATACAATAATTTTAATATTAACATTTATATCTTGATTTCTTTTAACAAACTCAATGAAATCTGCAACCGAGTAATTACCTAGTGGTTTACGTAATGGTTCAAGTAGACGAACTAGCCATTTAGCTAGTGCATGAATAAAATTGGCCTCGTCGGACAACCTTTTTTGTGTGTTTTTGGTAATCCGTACATTATTGGTGTAGATGATCCAACTGGCTTGAGCTTCTGTGCAGTGGCCTCATCAATAAAACTGGCATCTGTCAAAATCTTAATTTCATTTATTACTTTGCGCTCCACCTTGTCTATTTCATCTGATTTATCGTCTAGACGAGTGAATTTTGTATTGTCCATTAACACGTTTTCCATTTTTTGTACGTAGTCAGATTTGGCCATTATAACAACGCTCTTTCCTTTATCAGCGCTTAGTATTTTGATGTCTGTACTTCTGCTGATACTTCTAAGTGCATTTAGATGCTGCTTTGTCAAATCATGCTGATCTGCACATTTAGACCATTTCAGATGTGAAGCCTGATCAACTAGTTTAGCCTTGAACCAATTTTTATAATCAAGTCAGCTGTTTGTTCTAATAGCTATTCAAATGCTACCTCAAAATCAACATCGCATTTATTAGAAGGATGTATTCCATAATTTTGGCCCATCCATAGTGCCTCCATTGTTAGCAGATCGATTGGCACTTTTGATAAGTTAAGCACACGCTTATCAAGATCGGTCGGTGTTAAATCACACAAAACTCCAGGTTTTAGATCTTTTTCCAATTTGTTCAAAATTCTTGCTTTATCTTTCCTCATAACTGTCGGCAAAAACATCAAAAATGTCCTTCTTGCAAAAAGACAGTTCATCTAATTCACGTGATACACACTTAATTCTTGCCTGTAGCACTGCTTCATCTTCATTCAACTGCTCAATTTTAGAATACGCCAACCTTGTAAGATTTCTTCGTTTGACTCGTAGTTTAGACTTGCGTAAACTGCGCACCAAATCACCTGGGAACTGTAATTGCTTAATACACTGATAATAATTATCTTTCAACAATACCGTTCTTTGTGCTCTACATCTTAATGCCACTAGTTCTTCTAGTTTTCTGAACGATTCTTTTGGAAAGCAAGCCTTAATAATATTCTTAGTACCCTTTCCATTTGCAAAAATAAAAAGAAATTTTATCATATACGAGAACCGTTTATATCCTATTTTCTTCTTAATTATCTACAAATGATCATCTCTTTATATATAAATTGACAGGCAAAACAAGACAGAAAATTTAAAAGTTGAGAGAGTGTGAAATAAGCGAAGGACCAATCAGATGCCGGTTTTATTGATGAGGCCACTGCACAGAAGCTCAAGCCAGTTGGATCATCTACACCAATAATGTAGGGATTACGAAAAACACACAAAAAAGGTTGTCCTATGAGGCCAATTTTATCAATGGTCAATTCTCCGTTTCATGTATTGGCTAAGTTGCTAGTTCTTATACTTGAACCATTTCGCAAACTACTAGTGAATTATTCGGTTGCCGATTCTTTCGAGTTTGTAAACAAAATTCTTGATACTAAATGTTAGAAACAGTATTAAGGCAACACACTTGTCTTTAACAGTAATCAAAGAGAAACAGCCGTTAATGTCGATATCAAATATTATTTACCAATATACATGCGCAAGTTGTCGATCAACTTACGTAGGCCGATCGACCAGACGGTTAATTACTCGAATGAGAGAAAATTGCAACTTGAAAGCCTGTTTTAAATCAAATGGTGAATACACGTCTGCAGTTGCGCAACACATCGTCGAAACATCGCACGTATGTTCTCCAGACGTAGCATTCAGAGTAATTACTAAATGCAAAAACAAAAGGGAGCTAGCCACATACGAAGCCTTATGGATAAAAAAATTGCAGCCGGATTTATGCAAGCAGAAGAAGCATGTTCAGGCATTGAGCTTGAACTGGATGTGACGCACGCAATTTGATTGGCTTTTCTCTTATTTCGCACTCTCTCCATGTTTACATTTTATTCTTATTATTTCTTTCAATTTATATATAAAGATATGTTCATTTGTGGATACTTGAGAGGAAAATAAGGAAGAAACGGCTCTTGTACCTGATAAAATTTAATTTAATTTTTGCGCAAGGAAAGGATACTATGATTAACAAATGTATTTTATTTATTCTTGAAATCACGTTTTCGAGCTTGAGATAAACACCAATCTTATTGTATTTAACCAATCGTCGTACAACATAACAAAACTGCCGCCAGTGACATAAACTGACGCGTTTCGACCTTCCATGATCATCGTCAGAGCACGAAAGCAATATTACTGGCGAGGATTAAACTGCAATAAACATATGAGGAAAGCAACGTTATATATACGCCTCTCACCTGTAACAGTCTTGCTATGTTGTTCGATGACTGTTTAGATGCAATGAGATTTGTGTTTACTTCAAGCTCGAAAACTTCACTAATAGAATTATTACCACCACCCGCGCAATTAATGATTGTTTTATTTTATTGCCTATGTATATATCTGTGGCGAAACCTGTGAAAAGTTAATGCTCGTGACTGCATAGAAATTGTGCAGCCGACATTTCCAGTCAAGTTCAATGTATGAGAGACTGCTAGAGGTGAGAGCCGCATATCTAAATTTGATTTCCATATATATATATATATATATATATATATATATATATATATATATATATATATATATATATATATATGCAATGTAGTTTGATCCTCGCTAGTCAGTTTGCTGTCGTACTCTGATGATGAACATGGAAGGTCGAAACGCGTCAGTGCGTGCAACTGGTGGTAGTTTTGCTAATTTTTTCAACGACTGGTTCAACGCAATAGGATTGGTGTTTACTTCAAACTCGCAAACTTGATTTAAAGAATTGTTACCACCATCCGCGTAATCTTTTTTAAAACTATATTTCATTTATGTTCCATGATAAAGAAGTAAACCCAGTGCCTATATGATGCACCTATCAGAAATAATTAATAAATTTTACCGAGGCATTTCTGATAGAATACTTTGAATATATTGATCTTCTATCCATCATTCAATAAAGTCAAAGTCTTCAATTATTCTACATAAGACTGCTATCGTTTTTGAAAAAAATACGCTTCCGAACAAATATAGTTCAGCATAATCTGTGCTTTGGAGTCTACAAGAAACAGATTCGAAGTATTTCTCCAGTTCTACTGAGGCTGTTCTGATATTAGTAGTTAAACAAAGTGAACTACTATCCCGGAATTAATATAGTCGAAGTCTTTAATTTTCAATCCAAAGCAAGTCCATTATTTTGCAAAATGTGGCTGGGAATAAATATAGTTTATTCTAAGCATAGCTCTAAAGCCCTTGTGAAATCCGAATTATAAGTATTTCGCTAATTCTACTGAGGCCTCTCAGAAGGCAATGTTGAACAAATGGAACCGCTATCCCCGAGATCATATTGTCTTAGTCTTTATGTTTTCTGAAAAACAATCCTATGGTTTAGCACAATATTATTTTCGCCACATATTTTTCGTTATAATCCGTAAACTATGGCATACGTGAAACCAGAATTCGAAGTTTCTATCCAGTTCTATAGAAGTTTTTCTGGTAATGGTGATTAAAAAATAGAATTTCTAGCCGTAATTTAATTTTGCTTAAGTCTTTAATTCTTTCTCCACAACTTTCTAATGAGCTTTGAAATATGCGTTTTAATAAATAGAGTTTAATATAATCAATACTCTATGGCTTACATGAAATCAACAATCGACTTACTTTTATCAAATTCTATTGCGGGCTTCTAGATAAAAATGGTTGAATAGAGTGATCAACGAGCCCCGAATTCATATAGTCTGCGTCTTAAGGTTTCCCTCCAAAACAATTCTATTTTTTTCTGCAATATTACCTGATCTGTACTGCGACTAATAAATATTAAGTCACAATTTTTTCTCCATCGTAGGTTAATTAATTTATTATTTAATATTCAGCCACTTTAGTTTCACTTAGTTTGTTTTGCATAGCCGATAGTGGCATACATCCACACGTGGTACACACCAATCCAGTGATATGTCAACCAGAAGTACAAATGACATGGATAAAGGAAATATCGCACTTTCTTCATTAGTTTATTTACTTAAACTTGCGATGTACTGTGGACCGGAAGAGGATGCTGTTAGCGGTATCCAAAATATCTCAGCCTGTGTCTGTCACAATACAGATCAGGTAATTTTGAACTATCGTTCGTTCTTTTAAACAATATTTAAAATAGAGTTGTAGCGACAAAACCGTCAAACTGGAAAAGAGGAACACGAGCTCGCATTTCAATTGAATCTATCACGTCTATCAGATAAGTCTCAATAATATTTGAAGACGCAGTGGCTAGTGCACAGATTAAAGCAAATTATTTTAATTAAAGTGCATAGTTCGAAACGCAACATTTACTGTAGTTTTAAAGGCTGGGGGGACGTAGGAAGTGCAATTGAATTTAGTAACTGTTAAATAAAATCTATTACGTCTATCAGGTTGGTCTCAAAGCAAGTTGAAGTAGTACTTGAAAGTTACGTAAAATGTGGCGCAAGTGCACTGATTATTGTTAATTTTAATCTATCAAATGCTTAATTCTAAAATCTATTGGATAGTAAGGAGAAATAAAGTAGATACGTAAGAAATTCTATTTCTAATCTCGTGCTACATTGAAGTCTTTGACGTCGATCAGATAAGTCTCAGTACCATTAGAATACGTACTTGTAAGTTAGGCATTACACAGGCGATAGTGCACTGATTGAAGAAAATTGTTTTTATTAGAGTGCATTATTCAAAAAACAACATTACTTTAATAAGGAAATTTAATTACAATTTCTAGCTGTTCAATATTCTCTATTACGTCTATCAGGTTTGTCTCAATGCAATTTGAAGAAGTACTTGAGAGTTACGTATTACGTGACGATAGAGCACTAATTAAAACAAATTATTTTAAATCAAATGCCTAATTCGAAAATAAATTGAATTGTTATGCAGATTAAGGTAGAGACGTAGAATACACAATTTCGCATCTCGTAGTTCATCTGAGAAACAGACGTTCATCAGGTAAGTATCAATACAATTTGAATGCGTATTTGTTAGTTAGTAGTTACGTGGGCACTTGTGCATTGTTTATAAGTAATTATTTTGAATAAAATGCATTATTCAAAAAGTTGCAAGAATGTTATTTAGAATAATTTGGAGACGCTGGAATTACGATTTTGTGCCTGCATTTCAATTTAATATATCACGTTTATCTGATAAGTCTGAATACAACTTGAAGACGTATTGTGGAGGAAGATATTTCCTCCGCCAAAATTAAAGTGACAATAACTGATAGATTTAAACCACCTTGGCTGATTGAAACGAATTTTATTTAAAAAGAATTTATTCATTTATTTTCCGGAAGTTTCTTTGTTTAAATACTTGACTGTATAAATACTTTGAATTGTGCGCGATTTCAGTTTTCGAGCATACTGTACGAGACTGGTTGTAACTTTCTCGACCTGCTGCATTTATTTCATTTTCTCCATTTGACGTTAACTCGATTTCAACAATATACTCCTGCTAACACTGCCTTCTATTTTTTACTTATGCATATATTTGGGGACGTTCTGGAACAGGTAATTTAATAATTCTGTTTTTCACGTCTATTTCTTTCCAGATTATTTGTTCGGATGTTTTGTAATGTGAAAGGTTTCACATTCCGATAGCCTAACTTTAAGTATCAAATTTGTAATTAAATTCGATCGACATGGAAGCTCATCTTAAATTTGAAGACACTAGCAAGTTAGTTCAAGACATGGCAGTAATGAATTTAGCAGATATGAAAATACAAGCTTATCAGATTCTATTGTACATTTAAAGACTGATCACAATCTGGCATCTATGGGGTTCTCAGACACCAATAGGTTAGGAGCCACTACAGTATTACGTGAGCGCAAGTGAACTGATTATTCCTAATTGTTTTATATCAAATGCCTAATTCGAAAATCAATCTGATTTTTATGAAGTATAATATAAGCGTAGGAAATTCAATTTTTAATCTTGTGGTTCAGTTACGCCTTTGGCGTCAATCAGATATGTCTCAATACAATTTGAATACCTACTTTGATGTTTTAAATTAAGTGTGTGCTAACGTACTGGTTAAACTAAATTATTCAAATTAAAATTAATAATTCTAAAAGCAACATTACTGTAGTTAAGGACGATGTAGAGTGGTAGGAAATGCAATTACAATTTCTAGCTATTCAATATAAACTATTTCATCTATCAGATTGATCTCAAGTTAATTTGAAGGAGTACATAAAAGTTACGCATTACGTGGGCGTCTGTTCACTGATGGTAGAAAATGATTTTAAATCAAATGCATAAGTCGAAAAGCTATTAATTTGTTATGAAGAATTAGATAGAGACGTTGGAAATAAAATTTCGAATCTCGTGGTTCAAATAAGTCTTTGACGTCCATTACATAAGACTCAATATAATTTGTATGAGTATTTTTAAGTTACGTAATACAAAGGCGCTACATCACTGATTGTAGCAAATTATTTTTGATTTAATTACATGATGTAAAAAGCCACATTATTGTTATTGAGAATTATTTGTAGTTATAGGATGTAGGAATTCGGGCTCGCATTTAAATTGAATTATCACGTCTATCGAATAAATCTCAATACAATTTGAATACGTACTTGAAAATTAGACATTAAGTCATCGCTAGAACACTGATTATAGCACAATTTTTAAATTTGATTTCATAATAAGAAAATCTGCAACAGTATATTTATGAGGAATAATTTAGAGACGTAGGAAATTCGATTTCAAATCTTGTGGTTCAATTATTTTTTTGATCTCCGTCAGATAAGTCTCAATACAATTATAATATGTTAATTTAAGTTAGATATTTCGTGGGCGCTATTGCACAGATTATAGTAAATTATTTTAAATTAAATGCATAATTCAAAATGAAACTTTGCTGTAACTAAGAACGAAGTTGAGACACAGGAAATGCAATTACAAATTCTAGTTGTTAAATATAATCTATTACGTCATTCTGGTAGGTCCCAATGCAGTTTGGAGAAGTACTTGAATGTTACGCATTTCATTGGTGCTGTTGCACTGATTTAAGCTTATTATTTTAATTAAATTGCATGATATGAAATGCCATTACATTGTTAGGTTGAATAATGTAGAGAAGTACGAAAACAATTTTGGAACTCGTGGTTGGATCAAATCTTTCAGATAAAACTTTTTTGATACCCCTACTGTGATATTAATACAAATAATAATAATGTGTAGTCAATTCAATAATTTATTAAAACAATTCAACATGGAAAGATTAAGAAACAAGAAATCAAATATATATGTGCCAGAACAAATAAATAGCGTACATTCTCCAAACAAAATCTGAAGAAGAACAAATACTTAGTGCAGAAGAAGATATTTTCCCTGATAAAACAAAGTAAAAATTATTGATAAATCAAACCACGGTGGTTGATTGGAAGGTTTATCGCAAAATAGAAACTATTCGTTTAAATTTTAGTGTAGAGGTTAATTAATTAATTGGACATCAATTAACTCCTCATATAGAAAAATCAAATTTTATTGTTTGGACATTTGATGTTATCGCTGGTTTCGTAAAACAATATTGTTTTTTTCAAATATTGTAATTATTTTTGGAAGTTTCTTTTGTTCATATTGTCCATGTTTTTGACTTGTCTCAATGAATGTTTATAAGAGAGTCATTGAGTTGCAAGCACGCCTTGCTGCATGATTTTATCTCATTACTCTTTGTTAATAATGTATTGAAATTTGCATCCATCTATTGATCTTAATAAAAATTATTGGGAAGTATCTCAAATGTGCTTCAGGTAATTGACGTGGATATTTTTTTCAAGATCACAACCGTGTCGTTCTGTCATTTGTGGATATCAGTGTTTGGGTGAGCACACTTATTGTTATAATTTATAAATTGCAAGAAATTTTATTCTAATATTACGCTGATTTATTAAATATTGGGGATACCGAGCAATTAGCCAGTGGACTTAAGGAATGTAGTTTTAAAGATAGTTCAGATTAACTTAACTTGAAAAATACTGTTTGTTGCGGAGAACTAATAAATATGCAAGTATGTATTAGTTGTTGCGAACCTAGTAACAAATTCGTTCAGTTGTGACCAGACGGATAAACCAAAGGCAGCATGAACGAAAGTATAATCTCATGAACATTCGTTTCCTGCTTACTGGCGACTCATCAGTAGGAGCCGGTATTACACCCTTTAACCACTATATATTTTGGTCAGGAACGTTGGATAATAGGACGTACAATCTCCTAGACGAATGTGTAAAGCTACAAAAGTGAAGCTAACATCATATAGTCTACGACTATGCGACTTCAACGCTAACTCACACTATTTAATATATATATATATATATATATATATATATATATATATATATATTATATACCGAGTCTGTACATACTAATACTATAGCATGTGTGTTAGTAACCGATACCAACATTATTGTACCGAAAAGGTGCATGGTACTAACCCTATGGTTTCCGAGTTGGGACATGGTACCAACATGATGGATATCAATTTATGCTAAAGTTCACCGAAATTGAGAATTAAAACAATTTCTGAACACCTGTTTCTCCAGTAGATCCATACACTCTGGCCTTGATCGATATCAGTTATCACATTTCGCGGTAAGCATTACATCATTCATTTTAATAGATAACAGTTAAATACCGTTTGTTGCGGAGAACTAATATATATGCAAGTATGTATTAGGTGTTGTGAACCTAGTAACAAATTAGTTCAGTTGTGACCAGATAGATAAATTTATGCTTTTAAGATCCTGTAAGATTGTTAGAATATCAGGTCCAATTTTAAATATTTATTTTCCTATATGGGATGGAGATTGCGAATTATTCTTTATGCACGTAGACTCTGTTTCTCCCCGTTTCCAGATTATTACAGTCATCAAAAACTGTGAAAGATTTTCGCACAACTACCTTTAGAATTGCAGCGACAGATTTATCGGAAGCTTAAGGCCATTAGGAATGTACGCAATCTCATTTTGGGCCTCCAAAATGAAATGGAATCCTAGCTGGATCCCACTGAAACTGAGCAGATAATCAATAACTATGCGCAGTTAGACATGCCAGACCTTGATCCCATCGAAAGTTTAAGGGAATTGCGGAAACGTTGGTGTAAAACCAATATTTCTGATCATGAGGCTAAGGTTGTTTTTATTAACAACCTTCCCCAGTCAATAAAATTGTTCGTCAGACAGCTCTCCAATTCTCTTCCAATAGATGACTTATCAGAGAGATGCGAGTTAAAATTTAGAGTATTCGAACCTAAGTTAAATTCGTCATCTTTTTGTCCTTCCCTGCAGGATGATAGAATCACCTTTAGAGAGGACAATAGCGAGCATGGCTAAAGTTCTAGAAGGATAAGCCATAGTGAAATCCGAGCTGAATCAAGTGAGCGCACGGCCCAGTTTTCCACCAAAAACACGAATTAAAAGTAGGCGGCGGTCTAGATCCTCGCAATCTTTTAATAGGTATGCCCCAAAGAACTGGTGCTATAATCACCAGAATTTTTCTTATTCATGTCAAGTCTGGGTCTGCCATTCGGAAGAATTCCAGAATGAATGTCAATTTCCACAGTTGACGGGCCAGAAAACAGGCGCAATTGAGCATCGGGATCGGGAAACATGTGGAGCAGAAAATAGAAGACCATACTTTCTGCGCATCAATGACATCAACGGCGCCATTAGAAAACAATCGCTTGCAATCTGACATTCCAAATGGCTCTTTTCGTTTAAGTCGAATATGCCACATAGACAGCCAAACTGACAATATCAGTCGCAAGGACCGGCCTAAGCTTTTTTTGATCTGGCCATACAGCACAACTATCTTTTGCATCATCTTAATTTCAGAACTGGCGAAGAATTCATCGTAGACAAAGGGTGATTCAGTGGCCGAGATGTCTCTAGGCGTTCTACTCACAACAGCTAGAGACGAGCCCATACCTAGTTATGGCTGCCGGCATCGCACACTCAATATAGGTTTACGCGTGAATTTACTTACAATTTAATAGTCGCCAAGGTCTCACACTACATAAATGGCTTTGATTTCCTTTTGAAATTTCGGCTCATTGTTGATCTTGCCAATCAAAAGATCATCGACCCATCCACCGGAATTGAGCAAAGTTTTTGGACACTTGCCTCCGACGGTTTGGACTTACAGTTCATTCAGCCAACTCCAGTGCATCATACAGAATATATACCAGCAGCTCTTTGAGAACACAAGTCGCTTTCTGATCTCAGCAAATCAGAGCTACGAGTCACCAACACGATGGACCATATCGTCACAGAAGGACAACCTATTGCACTCAAGAAGCGACAACTGGCCCCTGCTAAACTGAAAGCTGACCAAGTGGATATTCCAAAGCTATTGGAAGGGAGTATCATCAGACCATCCAAAAGTTCATGGGTGTCACCAATGCACTTGATCTCCAAATCAAACGGATCGTACAGAGCCTGTGGAGATTACCACAAGTTAAATTCAGTGACCAAATCTGATGCATATCCTATTCCCAACATTAACACCTTACTTGAAAAACTCAGCGGCAGCAAAATCTTCTCAGTGATAGACTTCAGACAAGCCTGCCACCACATTCCCGTAGCGCCAGAAGATATTGAAAAGACTGCGGTCATCACTCTATTTGGCCTTTCGAATAACTCTACATGCCTTTTTGGCTTAAGTGTGCTACGCAGACAGTTCAAAGATTCATGGACAAAATACTTCCTGACGACATCCCTTACTGTATGTCATATCTTGATGACATAGAAGCTTTCAGTCCAAACTTAGAATCTCATGCCAAGCATTTACGAAATGTCCTCTAACACTAATCCAACCACGGACTCAAGATCAACTGTGACAAGACGCAGATTGCAACTACATCCGTAGACTTCCTAAGGCATCGTATCACGCCCCATTGTATTGAACCTTTGCCTTCGAAGGCGAATTCAATTAGGAATATCAAGTCACCGAAGACAGTTATCGAGTTGCAGAAGATTTTGGGAGTCCTAAACTACTATCGCAAGTTCTTTCCAGACCTTTCAAGACAACACTATCATTTATGCAGGCACCTGCGAAATCACAAAGGACTTAGCATGAACTCTATCATTAATTGATCATCTGAAGACGAGGAATTACTTCGACTCGCCATCAACTCGTTAGCAAATGCTACAGTGTTAACGCATCCAAATTTTCAACAACCACTTCTATTCACGACAGACGATTCTGAATTCGCTATTGGAGCCACGTTGGAACAAGAGATCGACGGAGTTCGGAAGCCTTTCAGTTTTTAATCGCGTAATCTCCAACCAGTAGAAACAAGATTCGACACTTTTGGTCGAGAACTCCTCATCATCCACGATGCAGCACGCCATTTTTTCAGCATCATTGGCAGCAGCAGATTTGTTGTTTTCACAGTTAGCGCACTTCAACTATCGCCAAGTTCTCTGCCAGAGTGGAAAGACAGCTTTCACGTCTAAACGAATGGCAATTCGACATCTTTCCTGTCAAGGGCGAACAAAACTTCATTGCAGACGCCCTATTCAGGCCAGACGTCTCGCTACAACCACCTTCGCCGTCGACATTCACAGTTAGCTTCAAGACCCTCAAGGAACCTGCACTAACGCCATCCCTCCTGCGGGGAATGAACAGAGCGGCGACATTCACATTCAAAGATCAGAGACCCGTCACCCCACCAAGTTTGTATGCCGTCTCTGGGAAGGCTTATCTATTGTTTACTTCACGGGTACGCAGCCCAACAAGCCAGTTCTACCGAGCATCTTTCAGAGTTAAGTTGTCATCTCAATTCACTCAATTTCTCAACCAGGAAGCAAAACGACTGCCCGACTACTTACAGATCGTTTCTGGGGTCACAGGTTCATGCAGAACTTTAAACAATGTGTCTCCGCGTTTGCCATTTGTCAGAAAAACAAGAGCACACGGCAGACTCGTTCGATGTTGCATTATTTCCGAACTGCTTCTCGCCTAGCCACCGTCCACATCGACATAATTCAGCTGACAAAGGTTCAAGGTTTCAGGTACCTTCTAACTATGATTGATAGATTTACACGATTGCCTGCGGCATTACCTCTTGGCACCATTTTTGTAGACAAAGTCACTAACGGTTTTATCTCTTCATGGATAGCACATTATGGTGTTTCCAATGTGGTCATCACTGATAGAGGCACTTGCTTCTCATCGGATCGTTTCAAGAGAACCTTGTTGTTCATGGTATGCACCTTACGCCAGACGACAGCCTACCATCCAAAATCTAACGGTATGGTAGAGAGATTGCATAGGGACTCAAAGCTACTTTAGCATCCTAGTCCATTAATGACAACCGGTTCGATGTACTACCTTTAGTTCTACTTGCCATGCGTTCCCGTACTGGTGAATCTATTAACACATCTGCATCACAACTCCTGTATGGAATGGATCTACGCCTGCCTAGTCAGCTCCCACGTCTACTACCCTCACAGGATGACCCACAAGACGAAGCTACCCGCCACCAACTTTATTTCGGTAAAATGTCCAGTCTTTGTTCACCCACAGCTCTACAGCTGCAAGAGAGTACTCGTGCGTAACGACCTACTGTTGCACCACTAAAACCCAAGTATCGCTGTCCTCACCCGATTTTGCTCAGACAGCCGAAATACTTCATTGTCATGCAAGGTTTGACACCTACATATGTAAGCATATAAAGGTTGAAAACGCTTGTCGAACCGCCTGATCCTGGGAACAAACAATCTTCTACACACGTCCCAGGCTCTATCTGCCAACAATCTCAACCTAGCAATAAATTGCTTTGCTAACACATAACTGACAATTTTTAGCATTAATTTTTCGACATTGTACGTATCAAATATTTAACTTTATGCGCACCACTTGCGCCCAATGTCACGTTACGTGACCTCTGTGAATCAACATGATTCGTTTACTTCTCACACTGACTTGTCTCACGTTGTATGACCAGCTGTTCTTAGCTAACAATTGTGTAGCATTTTTGAGCAGTTCTTTGGTATTATGTCATCTTCGCGCCAATGTTCGAATACACTTTTTTTTACCATTTGATTTTTATGTATATATTTTCATATTGTACTGTTGTAACGTATGGCTCACACCTGATCTCCCACTGCCTTTTTTGATATGACAAACTAATTAGAGCTAACACTTTGTGTAGAAACACTAGGAATATCATGACCACAAAGTCGAGCACACATTAGCTCCTTTGGTCGTATTAAAAAACATTGACGGCTCTCCAAACCTGACACTGCTCTATTTTTCCTCACGAGGTATGATCGGCCACTACAGTTAACAATTTGTTTAGCAATTCCCAGGGGTTATTTGGCATCATATCATCGTTGAAGCAACCAACAAGCATACATCAGCCCAGCAATTACGATACGTTTTTTTTAAAAAATAGCTATGGGCAGAATAATAACCAGCTGAATTTCTGGGTTTAAACTCTGCCCTACATTTCTTATCAGGCCTCGCCTAGAGGAATGTTTTTCTTTTTTTTCAGAGTGGAAAGTGATGAAACGGTTCAAGACTAATTCGCCAAAATATTGCCGAAATGAAATTCAAATTTAATTTACGTGGCACCAATTAAAACAAGCAAAATTTGCCGTTAATAAATGGCGTGCGAGCTTTCTTTTTCAATGCTATATAAGCATGGTGAATTTTCCATGATAGTCATTAAGTCACATTTTATTTCTGCTGCGTACTAAGTGTACGTGCTGTCTCCTGTCACACGGACTGCTCATCTACGCTGACTTCTGGACCTGCTTCACAAGCAGAGTCATTTAGTCACGCCAAACTTGTTGCTGCCCAACTAGTGAGACGAGACAACATCTATTTATTCAACCTCTACGTATGCCAGTCACCACGGTGTTGACGCAGGTCTTCAACGAGACAATTCTGAGCCTTCACACAGTCTTTCGCGGCTGATTTTAACGCCACACAAGAAGGAACACCAGCCAGTTAATGAGAGCTGGTCTCAAATGTCTAGGGGTACTTCTAGACACTGCTACGCTATCTAACTTTCTCGGCACTTGTCAATTAAATCATTTCTGGTTCTAATAAAGGTCACAAAAATAACTCAATTTTAGTCTTCACGGCACCTAACCACATTGTAACATTGTATGGCATTTACTTGAGACTGTGGCGATTACGCATGTAATTTACCGAAAAATTTCATGTTAAAGAAGAAGTACGATAAGATGTCTAATTAGCGGAATTCAGAATAATTTGCCTATTTATATAAAATAAAGAAATTTAATGCGTACAATTTCCAAAGTTTGTCAAATTGTTGTATAATTTGCAATAAAATTATAAAGGTATATTATTTTGCTATTATTAGCGTATTTAAATTTCGTAGGTGTTTTTAAAATTAAATTTTTATTTTTAAAATTTATATTTCTTTGCGAATAAATTAAGAATTTAATTTATTCTTTATACTACCATTTTTTCTCTCCAAAGACGTTCTTTATCCCAGGTACAAGAAATTATTTGTATTATAACCTTTTGTGTCAAATTATAAAAAATGCCTTTGTTAAGAGTTAAATTGATGCATTTTGGTATATTTGAAAAAGACCAATTTGTTACTTTCTTATTTTTTATTATGTAATAATAATTGTTTTTAATTTGGCAATAAAGGCTACCTAGCCCGACTATTGAAAGATCAAGATACAATTTAAATTTTTGGATTGTGCATAATTGAGTAAAATAATGACTAGCTATTGTTAGCCGATAATAATTTTGGTTGGTCTGTTATGCGTTTAGAAAGAAAGGTGTTTGCAGCAAACTCCTGTTAGTTGTTCGTGACGAAAAATAAATTTCAAATGAATGATAAAATTAACTAGAATAAAAGCCTATAAAAAACCAGGATATCAATGCCTCTGCAGGAGTTGCGGCCGTTAATTGCGTGAATACAAAACTGTTAGAGGGCGAGGAAAAACGCGCATCAAACAGCGACGCTTAAATCTCCTCGTTTTATTGTGTTAAGTTTCCATTAGGTTGATGGAATAGAATAAAGAGGTTTAGTTGATAAATTATGGCAAATCAATTGACAATTGTAATCCGTAAATATGGGAATGATCCTTTGTGGAGTCATTGTGAAACTGAACTTAAGGCATGTAAACAAAAAGCGTATTACGTGTGCAGACGGAACCAGTTGCGCTCCACGTCAGTGTTCTTGCAAATAACATTTATTAAAGAAGTGTTGGTTAACCGCCTTCTTAAACTCATGCTGGAATAAGAGTTTAGTCTTCGCAGGTAGTATGTTGAACAAACTTTGGCTTTTAAAAATAGACATACTTTGTTAAAGATGTTGGGGATATGATTTGATTGAATTGAATAGTTGCAATCGCGCGTGACGTAGGGATGAATGGAATTAGCGAAATTTGACTTAAAAAGGGAAATTTAGACCTTATGAACAAACCATAGAGGTGGGAGACTTGCAAGACTAAGTCGTTCACTTTAGTTCTGCCCGTGAGGGAAGACAAGCTTCAGAAATGCGGAAGCGATCTACTCAATTGCATAAGCTAAAACTAATGTTGGCGGGCAATAAAATTCGCTAGCATAGAAAACTTGGAATTGAATTTAAGTCCGATTACGCTAGGGTAAGGATGAAGCAAAGATAGTAGCTGAGTGATTGGAGATTAGGAAAGACTGGGCGAGTCCGGATTATTGAATGTTTTTACCATATCATCGGCATCTTTATACAGCTTGAACTGGATTTCCGCAACCTCAATTTGTGTAGGTGCTAGATTGAAAGGTATACGGCCAATTGCTGAACCCTGTGAGACTCTAGATCGAATATGAGTTGATCTCGAATGAACACTGTCGATCCTTACAGTCATATATCAGTATCGGTGGTAGAAACTAATAAGTTTAAGGATAATACTATTACTTCAAAAGGCGGATCTTATCGCCGAGAACGATACTAAATCGAAAGTCTAGGTCTATTTTACTTGGAATGGACCATCGCGAATGACGTTCCAGTTTGGTCAGCTGAACCAATCCTACAAACTTCTCCATGCTTGAGACGCATCCATTGTGAAAGCAAGAACCTCTCCGCCAACGGTGTTTAAATTGGAAAATTGTATATTAGATGACTTCCAGAAACGACAACTGCGCGGTAGAAAAAAATACTAAAACTGGGAGCGAGCATGAACTAACTATAAAAATGCAGGAAAGAGTTTAGTTACAGGGTATTTCAGTTATTATTAAAATGTTTTAAAATGATTTTCTCTATACAATATTCATATACACGATCAGCGGGAAATTCATACGTAAAATATAAATTGTTGGATTATTTTTAATTTATGCGTTATTGGCCTCAACACAGTAAAATCCTTCATCTAAAGGGAGGTAGCTTTGACGACTAAACATTTTTAGAATACAATGAGCAATAAACCAAAGCTCTATTAAACATATTCGTTGTCATATTTTATTATCGACATCAACTATCAGATGATTGTGCATACAGAGCACATAAAATAAAATCCTAGAAAAATGCAGTAAAAATACTTGGAGATCGTTAATGTTTATGTAGGAATTCTAACAGTAATAACTAATCCAGAAATACGCAACGCGTTAAATTCCGAATCGCATACGAGCGTTGTAGCGTATAAACCAGCAAAAACTGATCCGTGCTGTTAATTATGGCAATGGAATTGCGCAGTCTTTTTGTAAAATCCGGTTTCACTTAGTCTCAGTTTCCTCTAGATATAAAAAAATGCCACAAATTTCATTCTTAAAGGCCTAAGGACACACAGAATCTATGCAGACTGCAATCGAATTAGTCAGAGATGGATTTAGTAAACTGTAGGCTGTAGTAGTTTCTGCCCAATTTTCTAGCGACAACCTCATCAATGATAATTTTTGGTGTGTCTGAGTGCAGTGACGTAGTCGATGCGTATTATTCATGTTGGTTGCTTGAAACTGTTAACTAACGTTAAGATTTGCGTATGAGGCACGTCCATGGAATGGCGGTCCTTTAACCCACCATGTTTCACGGTCTCGTCATAAATCCGATTAATCTGTGCAATGCAATGCTTCAAAAATCCACAGCCCTTCATGCTATTACGATGAAAAAATTTTATCCGTCATCATTTTTCCTTTAAATTATTCCCTGTGAATTGTAGTTAAACAGTTTTTGTATTTTCTTTAGCTATATGCACATGTTATGCCTATTTCAAATCGGGAGATGCATGGCAAATGTCCTTGACCTTCTTAATCTTAGTTGGCGCTAAGCGACACATCCTATCTTTGCGTGTTCTAACGAACTAATCGATAGCTCTGGAATGCCAGTCAAGATAACTTGCAGTTTCTACTAAAATATCTCCATGCAGTCTTAATGGTTCTCCATAGACCAATTGTGTTTTGGTGGTTCATAATTGTACCCCATACCTATTGTGTATTGCTAGCAAAACTATATGCAGATGGTTTGCCCAGGTCGTTCCATCGGTACACATCAATGCAGATTTCAGCTCATGATGTAGCCCTTCTACCATATCATTTTCTCGTAGATTGTATGCAATAACACGCTGTACCTCTACTTTAATTGTGTTCAGCTCCATATTAAAAAGCTCTGGCATAAACGGGTTTCCGCGATCACCGATGACCCTTAACGATACACAATTATGTGGCATTAAATTATATTGAAACGTGAACAATACTTCTTAAGCCGTCATATCATTTACAATCGCCACATTGAATGGACGACTGAATTAGTCAACCACAGTGAGTAAATTTTCTAGATCATGAATTTTGGGCATTTCGACAATGTTAATATGTACCTGCATGAACCGACCTGCTGGTATCCCGATATTCCTGACCTTAGTTCTATTGTGTCGTCTAACCTTACATTTCTTACACTTGGAACAGGTTCTTGCTCAAACCCACATGCTTTTCGACATATTCAGTCATACGCATCTGTCAGTGTCCAACCTGATAGTAGCCTTAACGGAAGGGAGTCACAATTCGTGCTGCTGTTGATTTACATGGACTCGTAAAGCTAATGGCACATACCGTCGGAGTTGGCTTCTCGAAATTTCATACAACAACCACTTGTCACTCAGATACTTGTGAGCATAGGCTGTTTGCTTAGCTAATACCATCGCGAAGGGATCCTACGTTTGTGATTCCGTTATTTGATGGACTAAATTGTCTGGCGAATATTCTCAGGCATCTAGCGTTCTTTGCAGTAGCTCGATATCCGCCTTCTTCGATCTACTAAGCACACCTGCCACCACATTCTCTATCTCCGGTATTTAAGACTCTGTAGCATAAAACTTAGCTAATCTTGTCTTATAACTGACTTTGCCATAATGGTGTTGTGTAGATATTTAGTTTGCTTCTATTCTGTGTGTTATCTAGGTAAACATACTCAGAGTAACGAGATCCTTCCATTCATAAATCACTCGCCTCTAATAATGTGTGTCTAAATTATTATTTTTGCCAATATTATCAATTTTTTATTTGTATTCTTTTCTGTTATTTTTTTAATGGTTTTATGGCAGCGTAACATTAGCTACTAATTACTTTCATATTGCTGTGCATGATGATAATGAATCGGGTTATCTGTAAATTCACCCTACTTACTAACGGCTTATTGTTTGTTAAATTTGTAATGGAGTATTTGAAATGCAGCACTGCATCATATACAGCAAGGAGCTCTTTTATATTGGTATCTTACTGTTGTCCGCGGTCTTGGAGCTGTTGTAGCACTGCTTGTGCCCGCCGTACGTCAAACAGGAATATACAACTGGATGAGTTCTAAACACTAACTGAACATCTCCGATGAACTCGAAAAGCTTTCCAGGCTTGAAACGGCACATTTGCCAAATTTTGTTAGATACTCATGTACAATTTTGTAACGCGAACCTCATCGATGCCAAGTTTTGGTTTGTATGAGTGTGGTGATCTATTGCAATCCGGAAGTACTCTGGAGTTTTATAAACACATAATCGTCTAGAAATAGACGCCACAGCCTTCCGGACGGTGTTATGCGCACTAGTGTTCGCGACGTTGCCAGTGCGTCTTGTTCATGCTGCCCGTTTAAGGTCTTGTGTATCAAACTCGGTGGTGAAATGACGGTCCTTTGTCTCATCTTGTCCTTCAAATTAGAGTCGCCATCGATGATTGGCAAAAGTTGGTCTTGTTAGGCGTGGATATGCGTGTGCTCTGTTTAACGCCTAACCGACGAGTTTTAAACATAAAGAACAGGGAAGAAAGAAGGATTAAATAATCTTGTCTGGACTTGCAAAAATGTTTGGATAACAACCTTGTTATATATATATATATATTCAAGGCGTAACGTCCAACCCAAACCGTAGTTTTGTTTTGACGGCGAATCGCAACATGACAAGGCAAACTTACGTCGGGACAAATTATAAATAAGCTAATACCGAGCACGAACTAACAGTCAATTGCACCAAAGATGTTGATTAAAAACTTCTACAAATATTTGTTTACCTCGTACAACGGTTATCTAAATGTTTACACAATGCGTGGATTTATTTGTGTCGGTGGAAGTACTATTTCTGCAATAGACTTGATCAAGCCAGAAGTGTGGTTGCTTGAAAATGTCACTGTGCTACTTATGGTAGTATGCTCATGTAGAGGTAATGCAAAAGTAGAAAGAGATAAGACACACATAACTTTAAGAAGAAAAGTCAACACGTTCGTTTTTTTATAATAGCGAAATTGAAGAAAACACGCCGCTATTAGTATACTCACGCGGCTAAGTCCATCCGGGTAGATTTATTTGTGATAACACATTCTATCTGCCTTAAAGATTGTGTGTACAATGCATGTGCACATACAATTTTGTTATACGCTATTGAAACTTCGCCCTGTGGAGTCACAAATCTAAGTGCTACAGAGCCGACTTACCGATTGATGGGCGGAATTTATGCTTTCGAGTGAATCATTCTTAAGGCTGGATTTTTTACTAATAAAAGGAAGTATGGTCCACTTAAAAGCTTGGAATGGGATGTGTTTGAATGCAGCGTGCAGTCAAGTTTTGTGGAAATAAGCGTACCTAATTGTGTTAATCAATCGATTAAGGTTTTCACATCTCGGTATCTGTATCAATAAATCTTGAAATATTAATGACGGGGTCAATGTGACAATCGTAAGAGTAGCCTTCTCTAACCTTCGCATGTCTGATAAAATGAGAGTCTCTCACTTTGTCGTGAAAGTCATGTTTGCAATAAGTTTGTATGTGCGGTTTTGTTGTACAATAGTGAGATTTGATCTTTAGAATCTTAGATTTGAAATGCTTATTAACATTTGACTGCCGCCCTTTAAGAAGAATGCTGACACCTGTGGGCTTAGTTTTTCGAACCACTAATAGGTGATGCTTAGTAGGAAACTACTCTCTCAGCCAGTTCCAGATTGACGTAATGCACAGGCTCAAAAGATTATGTCAAGATGAACCAATTGAAATCAACAAAAATCAAATTGGGTGGTTGGACTAGTTTTTCTACTAGGATTGGGTCCATGGGGTACTATATTTCTAAGTTAGAAAGCCTGCGCGATATAGCATCGAATTGCACTCAATGGCGATTTTATTATAGATTTATAGTACACCTTTGCTCGCTGACTGTATTGTCTTAGATTAGCAGGTTAACTGTGAGGATTGGTTCTGTTTATGAAGCGATATATTAACAACCACACAGAAGCTGTATCGCCTATTTCACGTTGTCTTGATTTGAATTTATTCGTATTGTGTTGTTCAATGGTTTGTAATATTATAATTTCTGACCTGAAATCCGTCGCGCGCTATTACCAAGAAGGCTAACATGAACCGTTTTACTCAGTCTAATTAGATACAGCCGTCATTCTGTTCCGTGTTAAGCCTGTAGTTCGCTGGAATTCGGAAGAATCAATGCAGTTCAGGCATAATTAGCCAGGCCTCTGCACTAAACCCTGGTCGATGACATACTACCACAGATACTCGCGCACAACTGACATCCTGTAGTGCTGTGAGTTCCATCTTGGCCACCGTAATGAAATCTCTTGCTCTTATTTTAGTGTGTTTCGGTTTTCGCTAGTATTCTTAATTTAGGTTGACGCATACTGCCTGAGTCCGTTGTAGACACGACCTAATGCCAGTTATATTGCAGCTGTCCTGGGACGTTGAATCTTTGGTTCGTCAGGCTGATGTATCTATGCGCCGTAAAATAGTTGCCGGATCAACGCTGGTCATGCAATATTGATCTAATTTTGAGTTCAGCTCACGGAAATTCACTAAGATTTCTTATCACGACGCAAGAGTAGATTGCATATCCTGCAATTCTTTAAGGAGTTCCAGTCTTTATCAGTATAATGGTTGTAAGTTGTTGCGTATGCATTCACGACACCTGTGGCCAGGTTATTCATACAGAGCCCAGTGTAGGTCATAAAAGAATCAGGTAAGTCCGCTGTCGCAATACTTGATAGTATTGCAGTCACAGCATGCATGTCTAGGTAACTCGTTTTGAGTAGAAAGTTTGATCTCCTTGAGAACCATGTTGAACACGAATAAGAAATGATGAGGTGCTTAAAATATTACTAAATTCCTCGTGGCAACCAATGCAACACCGTGTTTGCGATGCTCACCAGTCGTAAGGGCCTGACTGGCATGGGAAATAAAGGCTCTAACTGTCAAATAGCTAAAATTTGAAACATCTTTGAAGCCGATATATTTTTGTCATGGCTAATTAATATATATGCAATTAAGTATTAAGTATTGCGTGCCTATTAGCAAGTTAGTTTAAATAGGACCAGACACGTATGTCGAAGTCCGAATGAACAAAATGTATAGTCTCATGTAACCTCGCGTTTCGTACTTACTGGAGACTCGATAGTAAATGCTGTCAGTTCAACCAAAACCCACTATATGTGTCCACGAAACCTGGTCATCTACTGTGCATAAAAGAGCATGTGCTTTGCTAAAGTGTTTATGACGTAATACAGTGAAAGCCGCAGTGAAGCTGTTTTGCTGATGTTGCTTTGACCGAATGCTAACTTGGCCATAATGGTGTTGTGGAGAGGTTTAGCTTGCCTTATTTCTGTGAGTTATCCTGATAAATTTACTCACAGTAGCTAGGTATTCCTTCTCTCTCTGCCTCTCTCTGCCTCTCTCTCTCTCTCTCTCGTAAATCTCACTAATAATATGTCTAAAATATTATTTCTGTTTACATTTATATACTTTTTTCACTCCTCATGGTTATATGGCAGTGAAGCATTAGTCAATTTTGACTTTTGTATGATTGGGCATGATAATGATAATGTTTTGCTAAAGTAGAGAAAGGGATAACATCGCCAGTCTCTTTTCTTATAAACTTACTTGAAGCTCGAGCATGTAACAACAACCTTTTACTGTTACCGTCCATACTGACAGCTGCATCAGGAAACATCTTTCTTTGATTGGAAGGTTTAAGTAATCGGATTATTTATTTACATCGATGTTTTTTACTCTATCTATTCGGCCGGTTTATATTTGGGTCATTGTCAGCTAAGCGTCAGGAGGCATTATTCGAGGGCAAAATCTGCGACCTGACCCGTTCTATACGGTCGCTATTTGATATACCTTCATAGTCAAATGTTGTTTTGTAACGCCGATTGCTTTTTGGACATTGCCTGAGGAGGGCAATTTGGCTTACTGCTCGCAAGTCCATCGAGGAAGCTTCAGTGGATGGCTGGAACTGCAGATCAGATAGCCCAGTAATCCCGTTGCTTTTATTTAGTATATCGGTCAATGGATTATTTCGAACACTTTCCTCACTAGTCAATAATCAATTTGATTGGCGGAAGTCTGTGGAGATATGTATTCGAGCAGGGCTCGGTGTAGAGGCTTTTTAATACTGTCTTATTGATATAAGCTCCTCTGGAAACTACCTTGCCGGAAAATTAATTTTCAATATATACCATCATCGTCATCACCATCGGGGAGAAGTATTACGGCATTTGATAACTGATGTTTCTTGGTTACATAACCGGAAAAAATTGTTTCTTCGGAAATTTAAAACAATCGAGTTCAAGGAGAGTGATATATGAGCGGGAGGATCTGGTTTAGGTGGAGATACCTAGATAACTCACAGAAACGAGGCATTCTAGACCTATACCAAATGTAATTTAGACAGTTAACATAAGGCAGCGCGAATTCGGCAATACAGCTTCATAGCTGCTATTAATGTATCGCTTTTTGAAAAATACAGAACATCCAAATTTGTTTTCTCTAGCTAAGAAAGGATGGACAAATCTACTGCTCGGGAGTTCTTCGACACTTGCATTCTGAATGTGTGGAAGAGTGTTGCTCATAATAGCATCTATTACAAATTTAGACAAAAAATAGGGAAAGTGGCCAGCCGTGACGAACACTACTGCTGGTTGCAAAGTCGTGGGTTAACTCGTCGTGGAACTTAACGTGAACAGAAGTGTTTGTGTAAAAAGTGCGCGTAATATTAACCAATTTGGTGGGCACACCACTTTTAGACAGAATTGCGATTCTCTTAGTCAAATGAACCCTTGAAAAGTAGACACGACTTTTTTAGGACACTGACGCGTTTCGACCTTCCATGACCATCATCAGAGTACGACGGCAAACTGACTAGCGAGGATCAAACCGCATTGCATATACATGGAAAGCAAAATTTGCTATAGCGCTCTCACCTCCAGTAGTCTAGTAGTCTCGAAGCTCGCAAATTTGATTTAAAGAATTGCTACCACCACCTGCGCAGTCAGTTATTATTTAATTTTAGTGTTTATATATATGTATATGTGGCGAAAGCTACAAACAGTTAATGTTCGTGACTGAATAGAAATTGTGCAGCCGACATTTCCAGTCAAGTTCAATGTATGCAAGACTGCTAGAGGTGAGAGCCGCATATCTAATTTTGATTTCCATATATATTCACTGCTGTTTGATCCTCGATAGTCAGTTGGCAGACGTACTCTGATGACGATCATGGAAGGTCGAAACGCATCAGTGCGTGCGATTAGTGGTAGAATTGTTATGTTGTTCGACGACTGGTTAAATACAATGGGATTGGTGTTTACTTCAAGCTCGCAAACTTGATTTAAAGAATTGTTACCACCACCTGCGCAAACAATTATTGTTAAATTGTATTGCCTATATATGTATATGTGGCGAAATCTACAAGCAGTTAATGTTCGTGACTACATAGAAACTGTGCAGCCGACATTTCCAGTCAAGTTCAATGTATGCGAGACTGCTAGAGGTGAGAGCCGCATATCTAAATTTGATTTCCATATATATTCAATGCCGTTTGATCCTCGCTAGTCAGTTCGCCGTCGTACTCTGATGATGATCATGGAAGGTCGAAACGCGTCAGTGCGTTGCGGTTGGCCGTAGTTTTGTTATGTTGTTCGACGACTGGTTAAATACAATGGAGGTGATATAAATGTCGCTTTTGAAGAACTTGTCTTTATGTAAAAAGTATTATCTATACAACCTTGATCGGACCGGAATCCAACTTTTTCTTTTATATCATTAAATTCTAGCGAAGCAATAAGACGATGTAGGATAATCGAAGCGAATAAATTAGACACTACCGGAATCAAGTTTACACCATGATGGTTATCACATGAATTACGATTGCCTTTTTTGAAGGCAGGAACAATAGTCGACGCATTACAAGCAAGTGACACGGTCTTCTCATTCAATGTAGAATAAAAAAAGATTAGTCAACGTTCTGGAAGTTATTTGTTACCATGCGTTAAATGAACTCGGAAGCAAACACCAGGGCCTACAATTTTGTAACGTTTAAGAAATCGGATTGCATCCTGCATTTATAATTCTGATGGTTGTTCGAGATTAAAATTCCACACTGTTGATGCAGGCATAGTTTCGGGGATCGTAACTAACGCAGGTACCAAAGGTAATTAGTATTTGAAAGGGTAAACCGACCTATCGATACGACACATTTTAGTAGTTGTTAGTTACGCTAACTTTTAATTTTTCCGGAACTTTTGCGCAGTTAGGTTGGAGGAAATATCAGCTATTATCTCATGAGAACGTCTCTTTCATCTCTTCAGCCTTTCCAGTCTAAAATAATTCAAGATAGACTTTTAGATTCCGCTTAAATCGGTGTCCTACAACTCTACGAGTTTTAGTATTAGCCGAGCTATCAAGAATTTGGCGCCTAGTTTCGAAAATTTACAGAGATTTTGCGGTGACCAAATGACTGTTTCTACGACAGCCTACAATGCCATATGTAATAGTACCTGCATTGTCCATAGTGGAACTTATCTTCATCAAAAGTAAATTCGAATTTTCGCCATCCAGACCAGTTAGCTTTGAATTTAGATTATCTTAATATTTTTGCCGCATGGACTGTTGTTTGAGTTTGTTTACATATGCTTGAGGTTTATTCGTATTTATCTTACTGGAAAATTTGAGAGCGAGTTTACGACAGGTCCAAGCCGACATACGTGTTCGACAAATAATGGCACTCATGAATGCATCCATGCCATCTGAAACTAATTGCTACATTTAGATACGGTTTGTGGTGGAGAACCAGTATATATACAATTGCGTATTAGGTGTTGCGCATCTAGTAACTCGAGATTATACTTTTCGTTCATGCTGTCTTTTTATTATCCTTCTGGTCATATTTGAAATAATTTGTTACTAGGTGCGCAATACCTAATACATAATTGCTATATTATACATGTGAATAACCTAGACATAGCATGATTTAAGCTTATAATGCAATAATCATCGCCAAAATTACGTCTTTTGTAAAGGTGGGAATCGCGGCTGACTTGCCTCGTATAACGAACGTGACCCCATTCATATATACGCATTGAGTTTCGAAATTCGACCACCGTCTTTTAAAAGAACGGTACCTGATCGTTGAAACCTGTTTCTTTATTTTGTTTGCTACTTCTGCTTGTATCTCCAACGTATTGATGTTCAACATTCACGGGAGTGTTGCAGATTACCTATTGTATTTTCATTTGAAATATTATGCTCGCCTACCTAGACTAAAGATTTGATCGACTTTTAAAGTATTGTCATGATGCCTAATTTTTCGTCGATTGTTACCTAATGGGGAAATCTAGTCCATTCTCACATCCTTTCGATTTCGAAACAATTCATTATTGCTTTCCTGACTTTTTAAGTCCATATCTAGTTGGAGATCTTGATCTCCCACACAGTCGGTTCCAGGTGAGCCATTGCTACTAGGGCGTAATTAACTAAGTCTCTCCATTGAACACTATTTTCCATTGCCTTTTCGTAAGCATAGATCCATCCAGTCAGTAGACGGGAAATTTCTACGGCTGTACACATGAAGACGTATTTCTCACAATGTAACTCTGCTCATCGAGAACTTCAAATGCTACATATCCTTTATGGGCAGGATTCACGTTCATGCAGTTAATACATTTCGAATACTACACGTCTATCGATTGTTGCATTACTTGTTCGTATGAATGCGTACAACGAGTCAACAGACGGAAAAGTTTTATGGCTTCATATAAGGAAGAAGTGGCTGCTCATGCAAGAACAAATTGTACTATATATATATATATATATATATATATATATATATATATATATATATATATATATATATATATAACATTTATTTGGCATCAAAAGCCAACTGGCCGACGCGATTGAAATAACAAATCAAGGGTAGGATATGTGGAGGTGAGTGGAATTGTGACTAGCAAAGTATTTAATAGCAGGTGGAGGGGTTGGGGAAGGGAAAAGTTATCATTAACATTAAGATAGTTCAATCTGGTAAAAAATAAATAGAAACACAGTTCCATTTGACTAGAAAAGATCAATTGGAGATAGTCAAATAAGTATCAGAGATTCTAGGTGAATTTGAGATCGAAAAAAGATGGCGGACCGGAGGTAGACGTCGACCGATGGAGTCCATTGTCGTGGAGATTGAGTTGATGGAGCATAGCATGGACATGGATGGAATCTGCAGGATTGAAGCGAGCAAGTCTTGCAAGGGTTGCAGGCATCCGTAGAACGAGGTTGTGATTGAAGGAAGACCAGGGGGAGTCGATGTCCGAAGCGAACCGTTGGTGAATCGGTAGGGCTGTTGGGTTTCCGGTCCTCCGCTAAAACAAGAAAGAAAAGAATTGGATGAGCAAATCGTAGTAAAGTATCCACAACGTGGATGTGATGGGGTCAGGAAAGGGCTGAGAAGTGGTATCAGTGAGTCTAGAAGAAAAGATTAAGACCAGAGAGGTAAAATGGAAGATTAGATGACTTCCTGAGGGATTTCGCCCTCCGAAGTTAGTAAAGAGAATAGACTGGGGTGAAGGAAATGTTATGGATTGAGATTAGGACAGGCCAGTTTCCAATCAGTGATATCACAAAGTTCGGTGAATATATGTATACACATATATGTATATGTATATGCATATGTATATATATATATATATATATATATATATATATATATATATGTATGGAACAAAACAATTATTCCATGGAATAACATTTATTAATAAATCTTATTTCTACCAGTATCTACAGCCATTATTCTGGATTCGTTAATATATTCGTTCATCCAATCCCAACTGTACATTTGTCGTAACCAATCCCCTCTTCGCTATGTCTGTCTTTGTTTTGCGCAATTTAGACCACTCCTTTTGCGTAACGTCATGTGGTGTGTCATCGCTTTCATTGTAAGTGCGTCCGTAATTGACGGGTGTGTCGTATTTTGCGGAACGTAGGCTATTTTTGAAGGCCTGTCAGTTATGTCTTTGTTCCAGTCCAATTTAATTTCTTTTTGAATTACTTTCTGCACGTTTAAGCAGGGGTTCAGCTTATTAATTGCAATAGCTTCAAAAGCCAGAAGCATTTTTTCCGTTTTTGCCTTGTACAGAACTGAAAAATTGTTACTACTAACAGCATGACCTGTGAGTAGTACATGTTCGCAAATTGCTGATTTTTGTGCAGGAGCTGCACCCCTCTTTAATAGTTTTTGAGGGAGATGCTGATTTATTCTAGTTTCAAGCCTCTTTTTTGATCTGCCGATGTACTGAGCGTTGCAGGTACATTGGAATTTGTATACCGACGTACAATTCGTATTCCAGGGAGTCTTTTACAGACAAATTGACGGCGTAGGTATTGGTAGTCCTCTTGGACCAGTATTGGAAGACGTATACATGAGTCATTTAGAAAAAAACAGGATTAAAATCATTTATCACTGGAGCTCATTCTTATGTACGCTACGTGGACGATACAAATACACTGCTACATCACATAAACAAGGTACAATATTTTGTTCTAACGAACGTGATAGAGTTTGAATTCCATGTGCTTTTCATTGTTGCCTTGCTTGTTCGTAAACTTAGGTCCGACTAGTCAGCAGGCGGGAACTTTCAATGACCTTGGTTAGGAAGATACTGCTGGCAAGGACAGATTGACCATAAAAAGGCCCGAGTGAGAACAACGTCGACTTCTACCTATCTGTTATGTACAAGGTTAGTGTTATTTCATTTAATGCATATGGAAATCTATAGGCATTGAATGACAAATTTTTTTGCGAAACTGGGTTAATTGAAATTTAACTGATCTGCTTTTTGACTAAGGCAATTTTTTGGTTCCAGTGGTTTTCTTTCTTTAAAAAAATATTTTGGCTTCTCCATTCTCACTAGTTTTATCTGTAAAACTAGTGAGAATGGACTAACAAATAATCTATAGGCCTGTTTATAGTTTCATTATCTGTTCGTATAATTTGGTCCAGAGTGACTAGATAGAAAAATATTTTTGGCAACGATAAATTGACCGTTAGTGGTTCTGTTGGAGAAATACGTTCATTGCTACGTATCTCACGTGTACAGGTTCGGTGCTAATGCACTTCATACAAATCGACTACTGCTTGGTGGTTTATTCTCACATTTCCTGTTCGTTTGATTCAGTCCAACCGGTCGCTAAGCGAGAACCTTCAATGAATAGGTAGGAAAACATTTTTGCCGAGGCGAAATTGACCATAAGACATACTTTTCAATGTCAACGTTGAATGCTACTTATTTCTTATGCACGTAGTTTGTGTTAGTGCAATTTTTGCATTCACAACACTATGTGGTGGCAAACACTTCACGCTGGATGCGCAACGAAAGAGGTGAGCGATTGTTGGATAGCTACGCGAAACGTCAATCATGCTTAAGTAGGGCAAACTTCAAACGTAGTTCTAAGATGTTGTGCCCCATAAAATAAACCTCAAGTAGATATAAGCAAACTCGAACAACCGTATTTCCGATAAAAAGGTGAAGATATTCTAAAGTCCAAGCTAACTGGTCTTGATGGCAAAATTCTAATTTACTTTGGTCCAAGATAAGCACCACTATGTACAATGCAGATACTATGTGTGGCATTGTAGGCTCCCGTGGGAATAATAATTGGGTCTCTGTAGACTCTATGGAATTACTCGAAACTGAGTGCCAAACTCCAGCTGTCTCGATTCATAATAATGATGACGATATAATTTCAGGAGCGTTGACTAACCATTTTCGTACTATAGACAGTAAAATTAAACATTAATTGATTGCGCGGGTGGTGGTACCAATTCTTTAAATCAAGTTTGCGAGCTTGAAGTAAACACCAATCCTATTGTATTTAACCAGTCGTCGAACAACATAACAAAACTACCGCCAGCCGCAACTCACTGACGCGTTTCGACCTTCCATGATCATCATCAGAGTACGACGGCAAACTGACTATCGAGGATCAAACCGCATTGAATATATATGGAAATCAAATTTAGATATGCGGCTCTCACCTCTAGCAGTCTCGCATACATTGAACTTGACTGGAAATGTCGGCTGCACAATTTCTATGCAGTCACGAACATTAACTGTTTGCAGCTTTCGCCACATATACATATATAGGCAATACAATTTAACAATAATTGATTGCGCGGGTGGTGGTAACAATTCTTTAAATCAAGTTTGCGAGCTTGAAGTAAACACCAATCCCATTGTATTTAACCAGTCGTCGAACAACATAACAAAACTACCGCCAGCCGCAACGCACTGACGCGTTTCGACCTTCCATGATCGTCATCAGAGTACGACGGCAAACTGACTATCGAGGATCAAACCGCATTGAATATATATGGAAATCAAATTTAGATATGCGGCTCTCACCTCTAGCAGTCTCGCATACATTGAACTTGACTGGAAATGTCGGCTGCACAATTTCTATGCAGTCACGAACATTAACTGTTTGCAGCTTTCGCCACATATACATATATAAGCAATACAATTTAACAATAATTGATTGCGCTGGTGGTGGTAACAATTCTTTAAATCAAGTTGGCGAGCTTGAAGTAAAGAGCAATCCCATCGTACTATATGGAATGAGTCGTCCATCATTCATGTCTTCAAAAAAGCAATCGGAATTCGTATGATCATATTGCTATAGACTTGAATCCAGTCGTATCAAGGATATTTGTTTCGATTACCTTATAACGTCTTAGCGCTTTGCAAAAACATACTTGTGAAGAGAGAGAGCCGGATTCCGATCAGGACGAGGTTGTATAGGTACTATTATGACAAGTTTCTGAATGGCGAAATCTGTATTGCCGTCCCAAAATAGCCGTTTTTCTGGACTTCACTGGTGCATTTGACTTGGTGGATTGCAATGTTTTATTCGATATTCTGTCGAAAGTGGTGTTCCCACAAAATTTGTAAATATTATACACAATCTTGCACAAACACTTCGCGTCGCGCTAAGGTTGTACAACGAATTAGCTCACAACTTTACTATCAATAGTGGTGTTCTTCAAGGCTATCCGCTCAGACCACCTTGGATCGATTAGCTGACATTGTTCCGTCTTTCGGTATGAAATTCGCACCCTCTAAATTTAAGATACTTTTACAGGATCACCCACCACTCACTCCAACTATGCGACTGCAGAGTGAAGATCTAGACATAGTTGACAGGTTTGCATACCTTGGGAGCTCTATCAATAACTCAGGCAATATGTCTGACGAGGTGAGTATGAGAATCGCGAAAGCTAGAGTAGCTTTCTCGAACCTTCGCCATTTATGGAGAAACGCGAGTATTTCACTCTGCCTTAAAGGTCGTGTTTACAATGCATCTGTACGCGCAGTTTTACTATACGCTAGTGAGACTTGGCCTCTTAGAGTTGATGATTTTAGACACTTACAGGCATTCGACCATCGTTGTTTGAGAAGTATAGCACATGTTGGTTACCAACAACGAATAACTAACGTTGACATCCGTAGACGTATTTTTGGATCTGCCAACAAGTGCTCCTCGTTAGAAAAACAAATAAGGCTCCATCAACTTCGTTGGCTCGGTCACGTTTTGCGTATGCCCTCAATTCGATTGCCCAGTAGAGCTCTGTTCTCTCATCCAGCACCAGATTGGTGTAAGAAACAAGGTGGGCAGATTTTGACATGGCAGAAACAGTTGAAGTCACTTACATCCAAATTGGGTAGTATAGGACCCACTCGTCTGCCAGGATGGGTCCACGTGCGCATCATAGTTCTTGGTTAGAAACCCTTAGCGATATGGCATCGAATCGAGCTCAGTGGCGATCTTGTTGCAGATGTCTAGTAGAATCATCTTCGTAACTTTCTTTTCTTAGTAGAGCAAAGTTAGCTGCGAGGTTTGGTTTGTTTATGACGTGATACAGTGAAAGCCGCAAGGAAGCTGTATTGCTGATGTCGCCTTGCCCGAATGCTAACTTGGCCATAATGGTGTTGTGGAGAGGTTTAGTCTGCCTCACTTCTGTGAGTTATCTTGATAAATATACTCATAGTAACTAGGTTCTCTCTCTCTCTCGTAAATCTCACTAATAATTTGTGCCTAAATTATTATTTTTGTCTTTATTTAAAATATCTTGTTTTCTATTCCTTCTTATGGTTATATGGCAGTGAAACATTAGCTACTATTGACTTTTGTATTTTTGTGCATGGTGATGGTGACGATGATGATGATGATGATGATGATGATGATGATGATGATGATGATATTTAAATATATCAGGTGTGTCTTTTAATCATAAATTAACATGGATTAATTAACATGAATAAATCCGCATAAATGTCATTTGGAAATAAACGTGATAAAATTTCGTAATCTATTATATATTGGAAAAATTGCCGGTGCTTTTATGTGACAATATTACCAACTAACGGCCAAATTAGATTAAAATCGTGGATAGTGTTTTATTCCCTTAACAAATACATGTGTATGTGCGAGATTTGTCATTTTCCATACTCTTGGTTACACATTGAAAAATATTTGAAATATGCAACTATTCCTGCCAGAGCGTCTTGGAAAGGTGTCACCTTCTACACCCTCCCAGTTATCTTAGTGAAATATTCCTGCCAGAGTTGATCCTAGATACTTATTAGGTCTGATTATTCCTATGCGGGTTTCAACCACAGTAAAGTGAATTAGAGAATCACTGGAAGAGAACAGAATGTCGCCTATTTCTAGTTGGCGAAATATTAATCATGCGTTTTTGTATGCATTAAATGTGCCCCTGTTCGACACCCGTCTCGGCAATCCTGACGTGTTTTATGAGTACCCAACAAGGAAAAACCCGGTCTACGTGATAAATTGCACTTCTTATCGTGTGTAATATTTAATTTTTTTGGAATTATATAAAATTCATAGTACCCTTTCCATAATTAAAAAGGATAAGCAATTTCATCAGATACAAAGAACCGTTTCTTTCTTATTTTCTTCTCAAGTATCTACAAATGAATATCTCCTTATGTATAAATTGAAAGGCAAAACAAGATAGAATAATGTAAACATGAAAAGAGTGAAATAATGAAATAACTTATCGATTGCGTGCGTCACTTCCAGCTGAAGAGCAATGCCCGAAGATGCTTCTTCTGCTTGCATAAATCCGGCTGCAGTTTATCCATAAAGCTTCGTATGTGGCTCAATCCCTTCGTATACCTATGGTGCCTACATTGTTAGTGGATTGATTGGTATTTTTGATAATAGAATCACGCGT
>JAQBSW010004978.1:0-62409 GCA_029291075.1 Eudiplozoon nipponicum | reverse complement strand
CGTTTAACCACGTTAAACGACGTTTAACCAATAGTATGCAAGCACACATTGCATGCTATTTAAGCACGGTAATTTACCATGCAAGTCAGTTGTGACATTTGCATTCTACCTGCTTCACGTATTTGCTTGATCGGCTGTCAGCGCATATTGCACTTTACCGGTTGTCAATCCCTACTCGTCTTGATGCGAGATACCAGAGAGACGAGCCAATTGAGTGCAGGACCTGCATGACACCATACACAACGCGATCACAGCTCAACCACGGGAGTCAACATTCAACCAGAGTCCACCCAAGGCTCTAGGACATCTTCACTTCGGAAGACTTCAAGTGAACGTATTACCTGGCCCTCTTAAGGGCCCCCATATCAGCAACTAATCTCTATTCAGAGCACCTTAACCGAGTTTGTAACGTCGTACGGCATTTACTTGAAGCCGGGGCGTTTACAAATTGAAATTAAGAAAAAGAATTCTACTTTATTTTCATTTGGAATGAAATTATTTAATGGTTTGCTATAAATGGCATAAATGCTTGGTGGCATTTCTATTTCAATTTGTTATCTTTCGTAGAATAATGAAGCCTAAGTAAATTGGTTTCGCTTACATAAATTATTTACCAAATCACTAAAATATAAAGCGTTTTAAAAAATCTTCGTTTATTAGATATTTTAATGTGCTGCGAATTTTCCTTTTCCGACTTAAGATCTCAGCTTGGCGCGTTTGAAACATTAAGAAATATTACGGTGATGAAAGGTTTCTATTTTAACTTGTCATTTATTTAAAATTTGATTTATTTCTAAGTGCACATTTGTAATACAATCTTAAACGAAATTCATAACACCGTTTTCCATGTTGAAAAAATTTCTTTTATCCCATACAAGAAATATACCTTTATAATTTTGTCTTGAAGTAACTAAAAATGAACCTTTATATCGTAGTTCCAATATTTCAAACACCCTGTTTTTATTTCACGTTGGTTTTGCATATCATTATATATATATATATATATATATATATATATATATTTGCATATACTTTAAAATAACTGTTACCTTCAAATGTTATACAGTATATTTTTTATGAGGAATAAAAAACACATTTAGTGACAAAGTGTATATGAACTCACAAATCAAACCACAATATACCACCACATTTAAATAGGAGGAAAATTAAGAATCAGATTTATATTCATCCACTGAATCAACCGAAAACCCAGGATGTGTACAAATGGGAGATTGTAATATGTTTTTGAGTATTCTCGAAATGAACTGTCCATTATAAACTTTGTTCTGAAATGTGTATTTTCTTTCTTTTATATATATATATATATATATATATATATATATATATATATATATATATATTCATTTTCTGATAAGTGTGAAGAAAACGAAATATTAGAGGTCCTTGAAACTAATAAAATATTATGAATATTAAACAAAAAATTACACAATGAGTCTGTACAAAAATAAATCTTTAGATTTTGTGCTATGCTTGGCACCAAAAATGGTACAATATTGAGAGTGAATAAATAAATAAACAGAAAATTGGAAACTATTCAGATATTTAAATAAAAAGTCATGGTTCCACACAGATCATGTTATATACAAAATATTACTATTTGAAATTTCATTAATAACGGTCACAAATGCATTGCGGAATGAGATTACGATTAATACTTAATTATACAATTCAAACAATATATTTGCTTTGGATAATTAGCATTGCGTTCTAAACTTGTGTCACACAAAATTGTGATAAAAAATATAGATTTTAATTTATCTTAGATAAATTAAAATTATAAAAATATTTAAATCGAATACATTGAAAAATAAATAAACATTTTATTGAATATCACGGAGCTGTATTAATTTGCAATTTTCAAAAGGCTAGCAATGGTGTTTATATTCATTGATACATAATGCCAAGTCAGAAATATATTTGTCGGCTCAGCCAAAAATTATAAACATGATTTACTTTGTGGCGGTGAGTTCAACCATATGAATTTACTATTCTACTGGTCTTTTGCTGACATTGATATATTTTAGTTATATAATTTGTAATAATTTTGATTGACAAGAAAAGTTATATTAATAATATATATTTTCCGTAATAAAACAAGATTAAAGTTTTGCCCAGTAGATTTAAAATATCCGTCAGTTATACCTGCTGACGATTACCATCTGTGTATCACGAGAAAATGATTGACAGACAATAAAGCAAACTACTGGCACAAAAACCTGGCACTTTTGTTTGTACAGGATATTTTATCATTTTCTGGATATACTGTTGAAGTTCGTGCAAAACTAAAATATTCTCAGATAGTATGCTTCACTATTACAGAAGCTGAATGCCGTTTGCGTTTTAAACTCTTTATATTTCATGCCCGTTTTCAATCTCCATTTGTTTGATTGGATGAGAAACAGAATTTTCAACACTTGGTAAGCATTTGTTTGCAGCACCTCATTAGAAAAGCTGCCTTTACCCTTTAATCTGTCAAAGACAATTTCAGGTGTCTGGCTTTTATAATAATTCTTTTTGCTTCTACATTTTTCAGTCCATGCATATATTACTCGATTTAGTGCATGCCAGAAAATCATTTCCTTCACTTAAATGTTCACAGGCTCATTCGCTTATTGCAATATAAACGAATATTCGCGATTATAATGTAAAAAAAGTAATGTAATTGTCTTAAATCGCCTTTTATCTTAAAATGTTAAGAGTGCGTATTAATATTTAATTTCTTAGTAACGTTCCGCGCACGATAATTTTATCCACTAGTCAGAATGATAACGACATTCATAACCTCATAAGCCCATTTTAATTTAATCTGTATTACATGGATCAAAAACAAAACTTACAATCGCTCAAAAATTTAACTGGGTTTATTCTTATTTTCAACGAAATAGCATGCTGCGTAAATCGGCTCTGTTGTCTCATATTGTATACTTGCTCATGACGTCGCGATGGTCCGCCCTCTCCAATACAATCCAAAACAGTCGTTACAGCATTTAGCCGTATTCACATTTTTCATGCGCATTTCGGCAATGTGAATTTAAGCAAAAATGTGTAGTTGTTGACATTTTCAACCACTGCCTGAAATTATTCGGTATAATATTCAAAGAAAAGCAATTATCCAATGTGCTTGTAGCGTTGTGCTGACAGTTTGCTCAAACTGCATCTTTCGTTCTCAGTATTAATCAAAAGTTTTTTTCGCGTGAACTGATAAACATTTAGTTTCTTTTTCTTGTTCAAACTATTTCAAAAATATATCACTGGGCGTCCAATTTAAAAAAAATCATATTCCATATATAAATTTTAATAAATTCAGGTGATGTAATAGTTGTAGAACTGGGTACTCACAATTTAATGAAATAAAAATTAGCAAATGTCAACGCAAATTTAATTGTCTTAATTTACCTTATCGAGTCTATCTAAGGCAATGTGAATTGTTCAGTTCATCAGATATTTTTAATTGGCCGTCGAAAGTATTGCCGAGCAAATTTGCGGACAGCTTTTACAAATAAATTAGAAGATCAGATTCAATGTTTTGGTGTGGTACGAGTTACTTCTGTGTCCCTATGTTGTAGGAATTCACAGAAGTGTTATTGATGCCCTATTGGACACAGAAAACTTCACAGCAATCCAGTTTACCACTTAAGAGTCCGATTTAGAGCCACCAACATTTAATAGCTCAAATGACACGTATAGAGGCGTACAAGTTTACCGAAAATGAACGATGTCACGATAAATCAGTAGCGCTGGACTTCTTTTGCTCAACGTGTCGTCATTTGTCATTCAAGTTTCTTTCATAATATTTGTGTTTGTTATTTTTTTCAAAATTTTGTCATGCGCAGGGTAGATGTTTTACTATACAAATATTAATTAACACATCTGATTGCTAGCTATCGTTTACTCTTAAAGAGCTTGTGTTTTTATGTGGACTTGACTTTGATTGAGTCTCCTTTCCACTACGTTTCGTCTTCGTATTATATGTTTGGATAAGGAGAAGATAATTGATATCCCAATCGTTCTTTTATAAATTTTATAATAAAAAACTGTATAAATTTAAGTGAATTGAAAATTGTTTCTCTTGCCAATGTGTTTATATTCATTGTGCTTCTGTGAATTGTATCTCTTGTGATGGCATGTCGTTTATTTTTTAAGCCAAATGCTTGCCTTACCTAACCATTAATTTAAAATGTCTGGCAACTGAAGTTTTCCCTTATCATATGCAAAGGTTTTTGCATTTAGAACCACAAATCTTTCGTCAAATGAATTAAATTGCTTTTACAATAAATTTTGTTATACTAATCTTAAAAATTTAAATCATACCTCATTCCCCCATCTAAATTCGTAAACTTCATTAGTGCTTTAAGGTTATTACTATTCATTGGAAAAATCGATCACGTTTGATATATGTGTCCTAAATTTTAGAGCATATTTTCCAGAAAATCGTGATTTCAGCATTTCTACTTACGTAATGACTAACAAGCCCATAGTTTCATATAATAAGCATTTTTGTAAAACTTTTTTTCACTACGCCATAATATGAAACGCTGTTGTATGTGTAATACATATTTTGAGACATCCTTTTAGTTTAATCGACATTTGAACACTGTTGGCTCACGGCATTTTATACTCTCAGTAAATATTTGCTATATTTGGGTCTTTTCACAGTGTTGCAGATTTATTTTTAGGAAATTTGACAAAACATTTTAGTTATATATGCACAGACCTGCCCTTGTATGCTGTTGCAACAGTGTTATCTATAAACTTCAACCTCTTTTACATAATATTATTAAGTCTTGAAAAACTACGTGCTATATAGAGAATGTTTATGTTTCCAAGTCTAATGAATTGGATTGTCCAAACTATTTAAATATTTAAAAGTTTCATTTTGATAAAATTCGTATGATAAATATTGAGGTATAATTTTTTTAATGAAATTGAATATATGATTAAAATGAACAAATTGCCTTCTAATGGATAGTTAACTAAGCGTGCAAATTTAATTATGCCAGGTTTGAGACAACTAAAAATGCGACAGAGTGACCCATCAAAGAAACAACTGAATTTAATAAATAGGTATTATTTTGGCCATAGTCTTTCTATTTAGAATTCTACAAAACAAATTAAATGCATCAAAATAAAATGTTTTTAATTGTCAATCATTTATTCCTATCTAATAGTACTTAAAATTAATGTTGTTTTGCTGAACCAAAATATTGTGTGCCTTATAAATATCGGCAAATTTTCTCTTATTTAATGGATTAATTAATCATTTTAATTTGGCGTTTATAATGCTACTGCCTAATATATTATTGCAACAGATAGACATTTCTCAAATAAGCAGATTATTGCGTCGATTTTACGAAATATACAGCTTTGATCTTACAATAACGAAGTCAGAGATGTATATTTATTTTTTATGATTACAAAAGATTAAAAAAAGATTTATTTTAAAACAGTCGCAGCAACAGAAAAATGAAATCAGCAAATTGAAAAAATAGTCAGATTACATAGCTCAAGAACACGCGCAGAACAAAATTTAATGAAAATTCTGTAGTGACTTTGAATATTCTGTTCATTTGAACATGTAAATTTATCAAATAAGGCAAAAGAAAGATATATTTAATAATTAATTAATGCTTAAATAACAGAAATGGTTAAAATAAAATATTTTTAAGTAACATAACTTAAAATTGCAGTATAATTTAATACACTACAATATGCCTCAAATACTAAGCCATTATAACTCTAAAGGTATTATGTATACTATATTGTACACCTAGTAACGAATAAATTCAGAAAAGACTAAAATAATATGCCAACGTCAGTATGGACAAAAAAGGCTATTCTCATGTGCATATTCGTTTTTTAACTGTTGACTAACCAGAAAGAGCTGACATAGTGCCTAACGCCAACAAATTATTAGGTCAAAGAATTTAAGGCAATTGCACGGTGTGATGTCCTATGCTGTTTTGTAATAAAGAAGAATAAGAGCTAACTCTATATAAGGTCTTTAGCTATGGATCTTGAAAGTCAATAATCAATACATTGTATACACCGAGCTTTTGAAATTTGAGACTTGCGCGTAGTTGATATAAAATAAAATAAACGTTTGTACTCTTTTGTTTTAAATCTGAGCACATCTAATCCTATTGTAAACAATAAATGGCATTTCAGTTAGGTGGCATTTATACTTCAATTTAATATATCGTTTTAAAACCATAAGATAAATTGTACTCATTAAAGTTTTCCTAGTTAACATTTCATCATTATAGAATTGGATTCAAGATGGACTCTTAAATATAAAAATGCATTGTTAGAATTTAAAACAACAAGTCAACAATTTTGATACAATGATTGACACATTCATATTGGTAAAAAAAGAAAGGAAACAAATTGCAAATTTGAAAATTTAATTGACACTATATTTAAAATATAATTGATGTCTGCACTCAGATCATATCAGATATCTAAACTTTGTAATTTGTAGGAAAAGATATAAGGATAGCAAATTTATTTCGGAATCAAATTACTACTGAATGATGCGTTTAATAAGGTAAAATTGCCTTTGATATAGAATTGTAGTATTTAATTTTTAATCACGTAAAATTAAAATCCAAAACCACATATATGTTGTTTTAAATTAACCATAAATATTATTAAATTAAATAAACTTGCCACTGAATTGTATGGAGCTGGACTATGAAACAGAGGTGCGTAAATATTTTCAATATACACAAGAGAAACAATGTAGTTTATATACTTTGATATGTATGAAACGATAGCGCAAAGATTTCCGTTATATAATAATCATTTATTGAAACATTTCGGAATTGAGAAAATAAATAGCCAGCAAAACCGTATTTTTCTACGTGACAATACTGTACCTGACGATAAAAGTCATTGATGCCAGTGGAAACAAGCATAATTTTTAGAACAATATTGGATCAGACAAAACGTGGCAACTGAGCAAACAATTGTACACCGTGAATTTAATATGTTTTTTTGGAATACGATTTATGATTACATTTTCAATTGATCCAGTAAAAATATTCAAATTAGTTCAGATCTTCATTAAATAAAACATAAATATTCTCAGTTGCTATGCTACACTAGTAAAGAGGCTGAATTCCGTTTGTGTTTTAAATGCTGTGTATATTCTGTCTATTTCCAATACCAATTTGAAAAAGCGAATCTTAAACTACTGGTTGGAATATGTTTCCACCATCTCATAATAAAGGCCGTTCTGCCTCCTTTAATCTGTCATAGCCAAATACAGATGTCTAGCGTTTAAACTACTGCTGTTTGCTTCGAAATTTATCGGTTCATTCATATTTGATCTTCGTGATATTAGGAAGATAAGCATTTGCTTCAATAAAATTTCCATACTCTCATTGGCCTATTGCAATATGAACGATTATTCGTGGATATAATTTAATAAGCATATTCTACTTATATGAAATCTCCTGCTATGTTAAAATGTTATCGGTGTTTGTAAACTCAAATTTCCTAGTCCCGATCCTGGCACGGTTATTTTATACATTAGTCGAAATTTAACCGACATAGTAACTTTGACTACCTTTATGTGATAAGCCCGACTACCCCTCTCTTTTTATTACTTAAGCAATTATGTGCAGTTGTGACTCATATAGTGGCACGAAAATTGATCAAATTTAAATTTTGTTTTCTTCGCTGAATGCTTTTCCATATTTTTACTATATTAATCACTTTATATTGCAATGCCCTATTCCTACAATCTGTATACCATAGATCAAACAAAGAACTTACAATCGGTCAACAAATTTTACCAAATTTATTCTATTTCGCATTGAAATAGTATACTCCGTAATTTCGCTCATTTATCTATTATGACCAACTGCAAGTAAGGCCTAGATTTATTGAATTGTAAACGTAATGTTCTATTGCTTGTTATTTGATAGAAATCGTAGGTAGGTAAGATCCTGATTTGTTCAACTTTCAACGTGCATAGCGTGGTCGTTACTCTGATTGATACATTCTCACTAGACCCGTCTTTCTTCAGCTTTCCATACTTTTAATTTCCAGAGTTAATTCTGTAATACCATGTTTTGCCACATTTTTTTCACATTTGGAATGTGTAATGTGGACAAATTAAATGAAGTAATATATCTGTTGTTAATAAAATTTTCAACAATTGCCTTTAGCTATTCAGCAGTATATTATAAGAAAAGCAATAATCCAGTGGGCTTGAACAGCTGTACTGGCATTTTGCTTAAATGGCCACTTCAATTTTTCGTAATAATTAAATAATTTTTCCATGAACAGATAAATATATAGTTTTCTATTCCTGTTCAAACTATTTTAAACAATAATCACTGGGCGTCCTGTTTTTTCAAGAATTTTTGTGATATTTACATTTTAGTACAATCGGGTGATGTAATATTTACACAATTTGGTACTAGTAATTTAATAAAATGAAATTTGGAAAAAGTATTTAAAAAGGGAATATTTTATCGCATCTTCAATTGTCTGACTTTACTGAAACATATATATCTAAGTTAACTTGTGTTGCTTTGTTTTTGAGATTTTTTTGATTGGCTGTCGGAAGTTTTTTGAGCATCTTTGCAGACAGATAGTTTAAATACATTATAAGAACCGAATCACTGGTTTGGTGAAATCCAAATACAGTCTACGTCTCTATGTTGTAAGAATTTGCAGAAGTGTTCTTGATGGCCGATTTGGCACTAAAACCCCCTCCAGTCCATTTTTCCAAACTAATCAAGAACAAATTTGCAGCAGTCCTATCTTTATCCAATTACTTTCAATTTTATTTGTTTTGTTTGTTTGTTGTTTTATTCTATACTTTGCAATACGCATTGTGGGTTATTACTTTATAAATAGTAATTAACAGATTTGTTTCCAGGCTTGAGGAAGATATTTGGCTATCGTTCATTTATAATTCGCTTGTATTTGTATGTGGACTCGACTTTGCTTGAGGCTGCTTTCTACTAATTTTCATCTATAAAAATATGCAATGATAGGGAATAGATAATTGATATCCCAAATTTTATCATAAAACGCAAAACAAATATATGTGAGTTTAATATATTTTCCTTAATAATCTGTTTGTATTCTTTGTGCTTCTGTGAATTTTATCTCTTTTGATGGGATGCCATTTACATTTTTAGCCATATGCTTGCCTTATCTAACCATTATTGTAAAATGTCTGATTACAGCAATATTCCCTTATCGTTTGCAAAGTTTTTCATGCAGAACCACACATCTTCATTTAAATGAATCAAATAGCTTTTACAATTAATTTTATTCCACTAATCCTAAAAATTTAAATTATAAATCATTCTACCATATAATTCGTATACTTCATTAGTGCTATATGGTACTAGTTTTTCGTTGGAAAAAGCGAATGCAATTGCTAACTTTTCCTTAATTTTGGAGTATATATTTCCCGGTGATTATGATTTTCATCATCTCGTTTTGTGTAATTAATAAAAAGCAAAAATTAAAATTTTCATTGACTTTAATTTTATTTCGTGTTTGAAGGTCCCATTTAGATCATTTAATGTGTACGTACATTTAAAAATAGATTTTAGTTATTCCGTGTTTTATTTCAATTCAATTGAAATTTTGGTGACATTTTCATTTTATATTTAAAAGGTTCTTCACGTACATCAACAATGGCATATACGACTGATTTTGAATTAGAAAACTCGCATGGTACTAGCGAAACACCGTCGACAGAATTGTTGTGAATATTTATATTAAGCATATAAACGAATATTTAAAGCGGTGGTTGTCAAAAATATTTAGGTTTTGAGTTTAGAAATAACCTTGAACATTTATATATATCGATTTCATCTAGTTGAATAAATATCTAATGTTTTAAATTTTATTAGATTTAAGTTATTTTAATTATTCTTAAAAATCGTTTTTAACTTTTATTAATAAAATTTTTGTTGTTTTAATCATAAATTCAAAGCTTTAATTACGATGCCGCAAATGTATTATGATATTGAGCAATTTTTGCCATTCGTCAATTATGTTTTGGCGAAAGGAAACGACTTAACTTTTTCGTAATCCCTTTTTTATCTATGCCACAATTAAAAATATATGGTATGTGAAGCACATATTTTGGCATGCCTCTTTAATTCTATCAGCGTTTTGAACACTTTCAACTCGTGGCATTGGATAGTCTCAAAAATGTTTTGCTATTTTGTGGTCGTTACAGTTTGTTGCAAATTTATTGCTAAGATAAAAAAAATTTAAACATGCACTGTCCTGTCTTTGTGATCTATGGCAACATTCTTTTCTGTACGCTTCAATTCCACTTTTTTTTTAAACATGATTACGTCTAGGAAAACAATGCGCTATATAGAGAGGGTTAATGTTCCCAAATTTAATGAATTAGATTGACCATGATATTATTATCTTTACAAGTTTCATTTAGATATAAGTAGTATGGTAATTATTGAGGTAAAAATAAAAAGAATGCAATTGAGCATATTAATCCAAAAAGCTAAATTCTTCATAATGAATAGATTACTTAACCGTGCAAATTTATTCATGTTAGGTTTTGGACTATTACATATTCGACAAAGCGAACCATTAAAGTTACAACTAAAAGTAATAGAAAGTTAAGGATTAAGCCATAGTCGTACTATTTAGAGTTACATAAAATTTCTTAAAAATATCAAAAAATTATAATTTACTTTGGTTGTTAGTAATTTATTCCTATCTAATAGCTATTCAAATTATTGTTGTTCGGCCGAAAAAATATTTTTTACGTGCCTTATGAACATCAGCAGTGATCTCTTATTTAATGTATTCATTTCTCTTAATATTATTTTTTTACGAATATTATAGTAATGGATAGGCATGTCTCAAATAAGCAAATTTTAGCGTCGATTTTGCAAAACATATAGCTATCATATTACGATAACTAAGTTGGAGATTGTTTTGTCCACCTATGTTGGATGGTGCACGTACTTGTATGTCTTCCGTATTTATTATTAGCGTATCGTCTAGACGAGCCTTAATTATGCCTAATTCTGCAGTTAAATTATTCATTTGAGAAGTCAATGCCTGAATCAACGTTTCCAACCCATCAGAAGCCATTTTAAATGTACGACAAATGCTTTATTTTTACTCAATTATATATAGAATTTTGCTCGCACAACGAGCATCGATTTAATAAAACAAATTTACACATTAATTAATTTATGTTCACTTCAGATCGAAGTCTGCTTTTCTCATTGGGCTGACTGCTTCATTCTTATACGGACACTTCTGCGAGGAATTTCTGTTGAAATACTGTCTGCCCTAGATAAGACCCTTTGTTCATTATTTGTCTTAAAGGTGGCCATTGCCACATCTTCCCCCCCCCTCATGAATCGGCTTTCGCACTCTGCTTAAACGATCCAGTGCCACAGCTCGTGGTCCATCGGGCAGGCTAACAAAAACAGTATTATGCTCTGCGTCCACCCTCTCCACGCGATACGGCCCATCATTGACAGCCTGCAGTGCCATGGGCTCAACCTTCGCTACCATTACATAGTCGCCGACCTTTAGGCGAGTGCGTGTCGGTTGCCTTGCATAGCCTTTGTCGCTGTGTGGCGCCTACATATTCAGTTAACTGTTTTAGTCGTTCCTGAATATCCGCTATGGTGCAGCGCTCATGGGATCCTTCGATTACAGGTTCACCTGGCAGTCTTATGTGTCCTCCATAGACCATGGTCGTTGGAGCGAATCCTGTAGCTGTTGAGACTGTAAAGCGCATGGCCCGCTCGACCAAATGTAATTTATCTCTCCACGTTCCCGGGCTCTCGTGGCACCAACATCGCAGTACCTCTTTCATCGTCCTATGTGCGCGCTCAGCAGTCGCATTGGTTTGCGGGTGATAAGTGGCTGTGCGGGAATGCTTTATGTCAAGGTCTTTGCACCATTGATTAAATTCTTTCGACTCAAACTGTGCGCCTTGATCGGTAACAAAAACTTGTGGTGCAACACATTGAATGAGTCATCGTTCTTCTAAGCACGTTATAATCCTCTCTATTGTGATCTTCTTCAGTGGTACAAACTTGACCCATCGGGTAAACTTATCGACCATGGAAAATACATAGGACACGCCGCCGCGAGCTACCGCCAGTGGACATACCAGGTCGATATGCAGAAACGCGTTCCCTGCAGTGGCATTGGAAGCAATCGGAGTGACTTTTTCTCGTTTTTGTGGTTTACAACGTTGGCATATAGTGCACTGTTGACAATAGCTACGAATTTCTTTGGACATGCCAGGCCAATACGATCGTGACTGCAATGTCTCAATGAGCCGCCCAGCGCCGGAATGTCCTAACGTTTCATGCCAAAAGGCCATTAATTCTGTTCTTATAGATTCTGGCACAAACCATTGCACTGTTTGTCCTTATTTCCGCACCAACAGGCCGTCCTGTAGACTCAACGTTTTATATGGTGCAGACACCACTGTGCCATTTTTTAATTGATTGACTATTTCCTGACATGTAGCATCTCTTCCCTGTTCTTCAGAAACTTTTATAAGTGGCGAAACCCGCACAGCGGAAATTCTGCTGAGCGCATCGGCCGCCGCATTCTCGATTTCTGCTCTATGATGAATTGATATATCGTACTCTTCTAGTTCTTCAATGGCTCGATTAACACGTTTCTTCTCAATACATAGTGATCTCCAATGCACTAGCGCTTTGTGGTCGGTAAAGTCGTCCACGTGTCCCCTGATGAGAAAATATCTAAACTTCCGCAGCGCCCATTGTACGGCAAGTAATTTTTTTTCTGTGACTGAATAGTTCCGCCTTAGTGAGTGTGCGACTTATATATTGCGCAGGACGTCCGTCAGCTTGTAACACCGCTCCTATACCGATATCTGACGCGTCTGTAAAAATTGACATATTACCTACCGGGAAAGTCAAAATAGTTGCATCTATTAATTTCTGCTTACATAGCACAAACGCTTGTTGAGTCTCCTCCGTCCAACGAAATGGTTTCTTGGCACTAGTTAACTGAGATAAGGGCTGTTGCGTAACCGCCATCCCTGCGAGGTATGGTCTATAGAAATTCACCATACCAATAAACCGGCGCAATTGTTTTCTAGTAGTAGGCACCGGATAATCCCTGATAGGTTGTACAGAGATGTAAACTTATTTTTTCAATTACAATAAAACAAGAATCGTTTTATTTTTTTTAATCACAGTATCTGAATTACTAAATCAGCAAAATAAAACGCAATCAAATTTATACTGGTCTAATTAACATAATTTTAATAAAATAAAACTCTAATATCATTATGTATTGCGTATTGCCTATCTAGGATCTAATTAGTTCTAAAAGAACTATAATGTTATGCCAAATGAAGCATGAACATAGTTTGTACTCATGTACACACTCGTTTTGTTCCTATACGTCTTCAATCAGTAGGAGCTGCCTTAGCATTTAAAACCTATAAAATATTTGATCGAGGAATTTGAGACACATGGATGTTTTGATGTCCTATGCGTATGTTCATTAAAAAAGATGTAGTGTTAACTTATTTGTAAGTCCTTAGCAATGCAACTTCAAATCCAATAAACGATGCACTTAATACACAAGCTACTGAAATATAAACTTATTATTTTATATAAAGTTAAATAAATATTTGTTTGGTTTTATTATTATTGTGAACGCAACTAATCTTATTGTTAACAATAAATTGCATTGCAGTTTAGTAGCATTTATACTTCAATTAAATATTACGTCTTTAAAACATTAACATTTGCTGTACTTATAAAAGTTTCTCTACCTAATAATTTATCATTTTATAATTTAAATTATGATGGACTATTAAAAATAAAATAAAAAAATAGACTTTCATACAACAAATCTTCTATTATTTATAATGCTTGACACATTCATTTCGATACAGAATAGAAAGTTTACAAATTTTTAAATTAAAAATTTAATTGTTTCTGCTTATAAATTATAATTCATGATTCAAGGTAGATAATAGCGAACATTTAAACTTTGTAATTTGTAGAAAGAGTTATAAAGAGAGCAAATTTAGTGCAAAACGAAAAATTGGATTACTACCGAATAATGCGGTTAGTAAATTACAATTGCTTTGGATAAATAAAATCCAAAATAAAATTTAATAATTTTTAGATAAACCGTAAATAATATTAAATTAATTCCAAATTCTTTACAATATAATAAGCTCGCTAATAAAATTTATGTAATTGTACATTGTAAAATTGTTGCGTAATTATTTTAAACATGCACAAGAGTAGAGATAGAAATGAAATTCTTTGATATTTGTCCCGAATCCAAAATAAATTTTCATTTATTTACTTATTATTACCTTGAAACATTTTAGGAATTAAGAAAAACATAATATTACATCCATATTTGATTTTAATCGACAATACTGTATTTCACAGATAAAAGTAGTGATTTTTCAAATGAAAATAAAACGTGTAATGTGTAAAAAATATTTGCTGAAATATAACAAGGCATTTGAGAATACATTTTTGCTCCTTAAATATTATATTTCATTTATTTATACTAGATAATTGATGTTATCTAAACATAATGCACAATTATTTTTAATCTGTAAAATGAACAGCACTTAGTATTTTGAAATAAGAATTATAATTACATTTTCTAGTGATTTTTCAAAATATTCAAATAAGTTGTGGTACTATCAAGGAAAACTTTTGCTTTAAAACTAGTTTTCATGGATTTAGCTGATTAATGCAATATAAACGATTATTCGTCGTTATACTTTTATATTTAATTTAGACCATACATCTCGTATTATGTTAAAATGTTATGAGTTTTTGGCAACATAAATTTCCTACTCACGATCTTGGCACGATCATTTTATTCATCAGTCGAAATTAAACCGGCATTTTAGCGTCCATTATATTTTTGTGATAAGACCACTTATTCCACACTAGCTAGTACCTGAGCAATAATGAGTAGATGTGACTCATATCCCAACACGATTAATGGTCAAGTTTAAATCTTCTATTTTTCGTATATTATAACTACCCTAATCACCTTGTTTTGCAACGTCATTATCTTATTATCTGTGTTCCCTTGATTGAACAAATAACTTTCAATCGTTCAGAAAATTTAACCGAATTTATTCTTTTTCACAATGAAATACCATGTGCCGCAATTTGACTCTGTTATCTCCTATTATATACCTGCCCATAACGTATAGATTTAATTTTTATCAATGACCCCGACCTACTTAAAAACAGCCCAAATATTCCTTACAAATTTTATCCAAATTCACACTTATTATGTGTAGTAATCCCAAGCGAAATTGGGTGAAAATGTGTAGTTATTGACATTTTGTACAATTTCCTATAGTTGTTCGGCAGAATATTTTAAAAAGCAGTTATTCAATGTGGTTTTAGTCTTGTGATGATATTTTACTCAAACTGCAAATTTTATTTCCAGTATCACTCAAATATTTTTACAAGAACTGATAAAAGAAAATTGGTTGCGCGGGTAGTGAAAACGATTACTAGAATCAAAGTTGCTATCTTGATTTTAACACCTGACCCATTTAGTACATACATTTGTCAGTATAAACCAAGAATTTAGTATCCTTTATGTTGTTTAAACTATTTGAAAATAAAATCACTGGGAATCCAGTTTTTTTCAATTATGTATTTCATATTTACATTTTATTAAATTCAGATGATGTAATATTTACACAATTTGGTACTAATAATTTAATTTTTTGTAAATTGAAATAAGTAGTTCAAAGGCAAAATTTTTGACGCAGCTTCGATTGTCCGACTTATCTTAATCGAGTACATCTATGGCAACATAGGCTGCTTAGTGCTTAAGATTCCTGCTATTGGCTTTCGGAAGTTTTTCGGAGCAATTTTTAGCACTGAATTTACAAAAAATGATATGAGTAGACCCAATGCTTTTTCGTAATTCAAATTAATTCTGCGTCACTGTATTTTGGATATTCATAGAAGTCTCCTGGATGACCGTGTGAGCAACAGAAACTCGCCATCTTTCCGCTTTTTTCACACTAAGCTAGAATAAATTGGTAACTGGCATAATTAGAACCATCAGATTTTACCTGGTCCAACTTTGCAGAGAATCAACGATGCCATGTTTTTTTTTTGCTTATCGTATCGTTGTATGGCATCTGCGTTTATTTTTATAAAATCTGTATTTGTTAGTTTCATTGACATGCGCTTGATGGACGTATTGATTTATTAATGTTAACACACACATATATAGCTAAAAGCTTGAGAAATATATTTGCTCAACGTTTACTTCTAAAGGCCTTGTATTTTCATGTTTACATGACTTGAAGTGAGCCTGCATTCTACTGCGTTTCATTTTTGCAAAATATTCCTCGATAGAAAGCAAATAATAATTGATATCCCAATCGTTCTATTTGAAACATTATCATAAAAGGCTAAACAAATATAGGTCAATTGACATCTTTGTGTTTTGCAATGTGTTTATATTCATTTTACTTCTGCGAATTTTATTCCTTTGGCGATATGCCATTTATTTTTTTAGCCATATGCTTGCCTTATCTAACCATTACTATAAATCGTCTGGCTACTGAATTATTCTCTTATCATAAATATTAGATTATGTGTGGAGAACATCATATCATTCTTCAACTGAATTAAAATGCCTTTACAATAAATTTTATTATACTTGTCCTCAAAATTGAAGTTATATATATGTCTACCATCTAAATGCATATTCTTCATTAGAGCTATATGATAATTTCTTTGGAGAAACCGATTACAATTGCTAATTTTGTCCTCAATTTTGAAGCATCTATTCCCTGGTGATCCTGATTTTCAGCATCTTTAATTATGTAACGAATAAAATGCAAAATATTTAATTTTGTTTGCATTTAATTGTAATTGGAGTTCAAAAGCTCCACTGAGATTGCTTAATTTTGACATAATTTTAAAAATTTATTATACTGATTCAGTGTGCTATTTCTGTTTCATTTAAATTTTGGTGATCTTTTCAATATATTTTGAGATTAAATTTCCGGTACACGAAAAATGAAATTTACGACTGATTTTGAATTTTTAAACTGGCGTTCTAACAGCGAAGCACCACCGTATGATTTATTGTGATTATATAAAATAAATATATGAACGAATATTTAAAGCGTTGTCTATCTAATGTATTGGGGTTTCGGATCCAGCAAATAACTTCGAACACATCTAAATGACTAAATACATGAAAAATGCCCTATAATGTAAAAAATTGCGAAATGTTTTTTTGCTATTTACCTACTAAAATTTCATTAATAGTTCTTTAATTATCTTTTGTATAATTTATTACTTAAACTTTTTTTCCTATATTTTTCAAAGCTTAAAATTTACGACGATGGTGTAAGTGCATTTTGCTAGTGCAAAATTTTTTCCGCTTGGCAACTTATCCATGTCCAATATACCAAACGACTCGACATTTTGTATAGCTTTTCTTCATTACTACATACTTTTAAAAGCTTTTTACAAATGTAACACATATTTTTAAATGCCTCTTTAATTCTGTCGACTTTTTAACACTGCTGGTTCATGAAATTGGATGGTATTAAACAATATTTGCTATATTTTGGTCATTTCATCTTGTTGGAGATTTATTTTTTAGAAAAAATTACAAAAGCTTAAGTTATGTATGCACAGCCAATTTTTGTTGGCATTTGCAATATTGTTGTCTATAAACTTCAACCTCTCTTTCTTAATATGATTACGTCTTAGAAAAAAATGTGCTATATAGACAGTATTTAAGTTTCCAAGTGTAATAAATTGAATTGTCCACGATATGAAAATCTCTAATAGTTTCATAATAAATATTGAGGTATATTTCAAAAGATTGCAATTGATTATATTTTTTCAATGATCAAAATTCATCATCTTGAATAGATAATTAAGCCGTGTCAATGTAATTATGCCAGATTTGGAACTATTAAATATTCGACATTGCGAATCATTAACAATACAACTAGATGTAATACAAAGTTAAGAATTTGGCCATAGAATTTCTATTTGATGTCCCAAGAAACTATATATATTTATCGAAAAGTAAAATTTTATTTTTATTGTTAATCGTTCATTCCTATTTATGGTTAATGCAATTTTTGTTTTTAGCCGGAAAAATGCTGTACATGCCTTTAAAACATCGGTAAAACTTCTCTTATTTCTTGGATTAATTTGTCTTATTAGTTTATTCTTTTTAATACTACTGGCTAATATATTATAACAATGGGTAGACTTTTACCTGATCTGCGTTTTGACTAACGCAGCGTTCATTGTTGCAATAGTTTTCGTTTGCTAATATATTTCGCCTAAACTTATCGATAGCCTTCATCAGTTTCAATTTAGATCACAAGTTTAAAGAATATTTCCTCATCGACTGTACCGATTATACCGCTTTGAATCTACGCTAAAAAAGTCAAATATGTATATTTGTTTTTTACAATTACAAATGATCAGAAAATATATTTTAAAATAGTCTAAATGAATGCATTTTGTTACATTAATCAAATGAACAACAGTAATACTGATGTATAGATAATTAAACATTTCCAATTAAATTATTCCAGGTTTGAAATCATTAAATATTCGACATAGTGAACAATTAAATGTAATACAAAAGTAAGAATTAGTCATTCTCTTAGGAGTTCCATTTTTATCCGATCTAATATGGTGTTCCTGTCCTTTTTAATTTGGCAAATTTTTCTAATTTTATTGTTTATTTTATCTTGTAATTTTAGCATTAATACTGGTACTGATTAGTGAATTATTTTAATGGATAAACAAATTGAAAAAAATTGTATCTCTGCGTCCAGTTTGCTAAATATTCACATATGTTCGTTCACTAACAAATTCAGAGGTAATAATTTCTTTTTGACAAGTACAAAAGTAGGGGACAACTTTTATGTAAAACTGTCACAGCATTAGAAAAATGAAATCAGAAAAATGCAAAGCCGTCAAATTGAAATTAAATTCACATTAACAACTTGCTGAACGCAGAATTTGAAAACTGAATACTGGTAACAAAATGTGAATATTCCTGTAAACTCTGAATTTAAAATTTTAGTATATGACAAAATAGGAGAATTAGTGTTAATAAATAACAATAAACGCTCTAAATATGAAAACATAAATCAACTACTTATATATGTTAATTTTAATTAAAATAAGACTATTAATAATTACCGTTGAACAAAATGTACCATAGAGCTCCAAAGTTATGGTGTACTACATTAAACATGCAATCATGTATTAGATTTTGCATACTTATTGAAAATATGTTCAAAATAGGACCCGAATGATATGCTGATGTCAGTCTGAATTAAATGTATTATCCCATATGCACATTTGCTTCCAGCTTACTGGCGATTCAGAAGCAGCAGCCTGCTTAATGCCCTAAACCTATAGCATACTTGGTCAAGAAGTGTAGTCCAGAAGGACGGTACAATATCCAGTGCGTGTGTTTACTAAAGTTGATGAAGTGTGAACTTCATATTCTATTCATATTAAAGCAATTTTAAAGACAAATTAACTATATGGCTATTTCTAATGATAGATCGGTTAGAAATGAGGTGATTACAGGGGCTGTCAAAAAAGCACAAATTCTTTCAGATAAGTATAGAGGAAAAATTGATTTAGACGTTGCCTCAATGGTTTATAAACATGAAGAGTATAAAGTTAGGCCAAACTATGAAAGTCAGCGTCTCCTAAATAAGTTATTATCAAATAATATTGGACGTATAAAAGCGGACGAAATGAGGAGCTACAGTTCTGATGAGTGAATCTGATAATAATAATAAAATTTCAAAACAGTTAAGTAATGCAGAAGTAAAGACTAAAATAACTAAAGTCCACACGGATAGACTACAGTGACAAGTTGAATTATTAATCAATTATATGATTGCTAGTGATGAATTGGATTGGACACATACAAAAAATATACAATTGCACCTAGAGTGTATGGTTTAGTGAAAGTGCACAAACCTGGTAATCTATTATAAAATTTTTGTGAATGTCCAACACTCCCAATAATATATATCTTTATGTATTATTTTAAAAATAAACATTTGGATAAGACTCTTTTGAATTCGAAATTGTACCTACGTTTCTTGGATGACGTATTAATGTTCGGGAACCATGTTGATGATATGATAAATTTCTTAAATTTAGCAAACCGTATGAGCGAAATTCAATTTAATCTGGAAAGGTAATCATCAGGTAAATTAACAATTTTGGATGTCGAATAAATAAGAAATGGTCAGAACTTAGAAAGAGATATTTATAGAAAAGATACTTATTGTGGAATCCTACATAATTTCAAGTCCAATCACCCGTATCGTATGAAAATCGGTATATATCGGTCATTAAAATTTAGAAGCCTTAGATTAACGGATATAGAACATTGGAAGATAGAATTAGGTAAACTGCATTTATTCAAGGCTAACGGTTATATTCTCCATTTAATAGATACAACAATGATGGACGTCGTGAGAATATTTAAATTTAATTTGAAGTACATAAAAGCAGACAAGGGGAAGAGTGTAAGGCCATAATGTTAACGGATTCCATATTAAGTAGGAAAATGAAATCAATAAATATCTTTAAAATACAATATAAGGATCGTTTTAAAACAGTCATTTACACTAGGTACCATACTCGCTAACCTATAAGAAAATATTGAACCATTGGAAATATCAGGAGTGGATGAAATCCCATACAATGATTGTGGTCTCATTTATAAGGGTTAGAACATGCGCCCAATCAAGCTAAGAAGAGGTGAACATAAAATTTCATGTAAGTACAAACATATTGCCAAATCTATTCTTGCTCGTCATGTAGTTAAACATTGACACACTATTAGCTTGGATGATTGTAAACGCATAGCAAAATGTAATCGCAATATGGTGACAAGATTGATTAAAAAATCTATCGAAATTAAATCTACAGATAATATTATGAATAAAACAGTTGTCGATAAATTGTTAAGTTCGATTTGGAATACCGCATTAGCTAATGGCAGGAAAAGCCGATTGCATGAATTGGAAACTAAAGCTAGTACCAATAAAAGATTAAGTTCATCGGATTAAGACTGACTTATTAGTGGGCTTATTATTAAATTAATGGCCAATCAATTACGGAGAATATAATCTTTCTAAATTTACCCCTGACTACTCGTTTGATTTTAAAAATCTCAATGATTTGAACTCTTATTTTTTGTCTTTTATAACCGCCCTACCTATTGAGATCATTCTATTAGTACAGCATTTTAAATGTTTAGAATAAACAATTAATCTGACGCGTACGAAGGGTATATTAATGTCCATTGACTGCAGTTTCATTTAGATGTACGCACATGTGCATCAATTATATTCAACTGAATATTTTTGGTTTTGTATACACATACACATACACATGCGTGACGTGTGTCTATTTAGTGATATGGCAATAACTGTTATTACCAAACCTATCCTGAGTAAAATCTGAGTGTTTTGAATTGAAATTTAACACGTGCATTGGTCATTCGAGTTTCATATTTTATCAATCATAGTGGCATGTGTTTATGACGAGAGTTTCTGAATTATTGGTCACCCTCACCATAAAATGTGAGGGCAATCTCAGTAACGTTATAAGAGAAATATTCTAACGTATGCAAATGGGAAATTTTTATTCAGCAACTGTAGTGTTACTTAGTGAGATGAACATAACAGTTATGGAAATGCACATACACACACATATGTGACACGCAACAATCTAAAGAAAGATCAGTCTGAAGTATAAATAATAATACCTGAGAAAATATCACGCTTGCTTTTTTGTACCACTGGTGAGGATGGACCTATTGAAGAAGGTTACCGATAAGGTCAACGGAAATATTTTGTTCACAAAATAAATTAACCGGAATAATAACTGCATAGTCAAAACGCGGATTATGTAATTCACTATATATAACCTGCGTACCAAGCCTTTGAAATTTATAATTTTATTCCCTTTGAAATAAAAGTTTGACGTAAGCAATCATTGGTTGCGCGGGTGGTGGTAACAATTCTTTAAATCAAGCTTGCGAGCTTGAAGTAAACAGCAATCGCGTTGTATATAACCAGTCGTCAATAAACAGAATGACTGCCGTCCGTCAAACGTACTGACGCTTTTGGAATTTCCATGATCGTTATCAGACTACGACGACAAACGGAGTAGCAAGGATCAAACCGCAATGCATATATATGGAAAGTAAAATTAGACATGTTTGTCTTACTTCGATAATTTCTCGCATCTTGACTCGAAATGTCGGTTCTATAATTTCTATGCAGTTGCAAACATAAACGATTTTGCAGCTTTTGATATATATATATATATATATATATATATATATATATATATATATATATATAAAATACAATGTAGCCATTATTGATTGCGCAGGATTGGCGTTTACGTTAAGCTCGGAAACTTGATTTAAAGATACGTTTGACTTTTTGTATTATGATTTTTAGTTCAATTAATGTTATTATTGAGTACATTTTGTAGAGAAGATTTATGACATTTCTAATAAAAATTGTTAAAATATTCGATCCAATAACACTATTTTTAATTATATAAATGTTTTATTGGTTCAATAAAGTTACATTTTTAAAAGAAATTCATTTAACTGATTAATGTTTCTAATTACAACTATCAGGTTACTCTTTTCAGATTGATGAGTCGAAGTTTACACGAAAAAATTACGCTTAATAAAGTTATCTTTGTCAATAATTATTTTTTTTATAATTATAACTTTTATTGTGGAGATTGGAGTTCCGAAGCCTAAGCGATACATTACACTTATGAAAGTTTTCCTAATTAACAATTCATTATTTTAGAATTAGAAATTTTATTGTTTATTAATAATTAAATTGTTCCTTTTTCTTGAATAACTAAGTGATCGATATTTGAGGAATAAATAAAACACCATTAAAATATTACATGTGGTTTTTTAAAAATTGTCGAAAAATAAATTTTTAATAAAAGTTAATTATTAATTATACAAAAATGGATCCAATTAAATTCGGTGATGCTCTTTCACAGATATCTTGCTCAGTTCAGCTTCTTCATCGAGTAAAAAAGAAACAAACCGTCTGATTTGCATATTTTATGGAGAAATATATCTCAACTCAGTGCAATATCAAACAAACAAGCCCATGCCGGCAGAATAAGAAATATTTAAGTGATAGACTCTGGAATAATAGATAGAGGCCGTAATTCAAATTTTTGGGCATATTTTCCCTGAAAGATTTCAGCTTTTATATTAATTTGCTGTCAACATCTAAATTTAAACTTAATTTTGAATTGATTAGCTTAGTTTAAATTATATTGATGACATAAATAGATGGCAAAATATATTAATCTTGCGTCAAAGTTTTGTTAAAAGGACCATTTTACATTGCCGTTAATTCAAAGAGAGATAAAAGTATATTATTTCTTACTGCTAATAATAATAGCAAACATATTAAACGCTAACAGTTGTATAGCTTTATTAGAATTTATTTAAAAGTTTCAAATTAAAACATTGTAAACAATAAAATAAAACATATTCTGCTCTAAACATATTTTCAAATACATGTGCACGCAAATTTAAAATAAATTCATTCGTATGTATTTGAATGTCATCATTCACCTACAGCCTTTAAAGAAAGAAGAAAATGGTATTAACTACAATTTATAACAGGAGACTTGCACAAACTAGTATGAGGAAGTTCTATCTTAGCATTATTTAGAATAGGTTTTCCAACAACAAGTATTTGACAAAAATGTTTCTCAAGGTATGCAAAATTGTTATTTGTAGAATTCATTCGAAAATAGGAAACCTCTACGTTTCATTGACCCCATTTGATGAAAATAAATTAACGTCACATCTGCCATATATGAACCTATGATAAGAAAGGCAAAAATCACAATGAAACACTAATGAAATCACTAAGATTTGTATAAATTTCGTACAGAATAAAATCTAAAAAAGAAAATACTCTAAACTATTTTTAAAAAGTCGAGCCTACTCAATTTCAGAAAAATGTAAGTTGGTTCATTTTTCTTAAATTTATAACCTATATCAATGGTTTACTTGACCTAATTTCAGTTGAAATTTTTTTTTCAAAATGGGCAGATAAAATACATTTCGCCTTATGCCATCATGCATAATGACATCTCCTTAAAAGAAGATCGAATGAAAGTATAATAGAGAGCAGAATCACGTTTCAGCTACACTTTCAAATTAATTTAACTCCGGTGGTGTACAGCAGGCTCCGAAAATGTTTAAACTTTGTTAATTGTGAAATGTAAAATGCTGTGACAAATGATTGCACTTTTTTCTTAAAAAAACGTTTTTATTGTTTCGAAAATAGGAGATCTCTTGGGGATTTTCAAGCTAGGATAGTAAAGTTTCCAGTCTTCAGTGATATCAACACCTAATAGTAAAATTCAATCGTAAATAAAATTGAAAAAAATTTTCAATTAAATATTTTGTATACTAAGGTTTGCAGAACAATTTAAGTAGATCCAAAATACCATAATATTAAAAATATTCTAAAAAATAAATGAAAACAGACATCGTGTGAAATAAATGGTGTCTATTAAAATATATGCTTACGGTAACGATCAACTTAAGATGGTCAATTGACTGGTCGTTCAAAAACGTGTGTGAAAATAAATTCACATTTAAACGCGTAATCTTAATCGAATACACGCCCACAACTGCGCAGCTACAGAATATATATTCGTCAATTTAATGAATTATAAATTTGCTGTTAATCAGGTCTATCAAATGTGAGGGGCGGGGGTGGTTAAAATGGACATAATTAGTATACCATGATTCTGGCACCAAATGTTGATAAAATTTCATTTTGCCTAACCCACACTTTCTCAAAAGGAGCCTACAGTGCTTCAGAATTATCAACCTTGCCATTATTATTCGTAAGGGTTAAAACTAATTACCTATATCTAACGGCATTTAACGTATGTGTGCATACGTTTTTGGTACCATACTATAGCAGATATGGACATCTAGTGAGCATAAGCAAATTTAGTGCCATAACTTTCATCGACGCATTTATAATTTGGAAGCCTTATTTGATGTATATGTACATGTCTCGCTTTAGACAGAAAGTTAAAAAATTACCTAACTGGGATAAGACTATGTCACAGATATTTATTACTCTAATTTGAATGATGACAAAGTCGACGAAATATTCTCACAGTTTAGAACACGAAGTTAAATTACATTTTAACCGGAAGCAATACTTAAGCGTAAAAATAATTAACTCGAATCTGATTCGTTGATTTTACGCAGTTTAACACATATTTATCGATAGCATATGTCAAACTGTTGTAAAGCAGTCTTTGTAAGAGGAAAATTGTAGCCGAGTTCTGAAGATAAATACTGCCATTGTCAGTATCACATATATGTTACGCTTCGTCATTATTGTTTCCGACAAGAGTTAAAATATAGCGGAGTTCCAGATGATCACGTGGCCAGTAGCATTGTACAAGAATTCGACAGTGCCATTGTGAACCATGATCTTTGCGACAAAGCCCTATCTATGGCCAGCAATGCATAACAGTTCCTATGAATGATAAGTAGCATGACTGGATAATTTAAAATACCAAATACTAACTTGCAAAAAATGCAGAAAAAAATGCTGTTTCATAATTCCATTTGCACAAATTAATGGTTCAAAATAAATTTTGCAAATGGGTAGCACAGAAATTTTATGATGATTGCTGTAACTTTGGCAATATTGACCATTTGCTTTTGAAAACCAAGTCCACTGATCTTAATTATACTCAGGATATTTGATTCCACTGCACATGATTAATCTTCAAAGTTTCATGAGTGGTACCATTTACATTACATTTGTTATATATACCATGTTTCTGAATACGACATTTACTTCGTTCAACCAATTGGCCATAAAGGATACAAATGAGATTTGGAATATTTTATACAAATGTTAAGCGAAACCAACTTGGTTGAAAATACATAATATCACAAAAATGGAGAACTTATAAAATAAAGATTTTTACAAAAAATCGCTCGAATTACGGTTGATGTTACATAAAATTAATTCACAAAGAAAATTTGTATTCATAAATTCTGCATCTTTTATTGAAAAATTTAATATGTTTACGCTATTGCATTAGTTAATTTTTCATTAAATATAAATTACTGTGATTGCTACCATATCTGCCAAATATTAAATCTTCGCATAAATCAACTTAAATTTAATTCTTGATTTGTCGCTAAATAGCCAACTTATTACCTTTAGATTATTAGCTAAATTAATTTCTTAACTATTTATAACAATCTGTTATTCGTTTAGTTTTACCTAAAGTACGCAGTATAAAAATATCTCCGACGATTTTACATCTTTATTATCCATAAGTAGACAAAATTGAAAAAATAGGAGATTTAACATACAGAGTGATAACTCACGCACTAGGCAATAAGGAATCAATGAAGTTTTAAAACAAAAAAACCGCTAACTACGTTTAAAGAAACTTTCCAATCAGAATTTATTTAATTACGACAATTTTATTTTAAAATTTACTTTGTCTATGCAAATAATTTTAGCCTTCCGGTAATAACTCGGTCGACAATATGTTGACTACGAATTAAGTTGTTTCGCATCCATAGTTGTCAATATGAAGTTCCTATTTTCCAACATAAATTTTGCAAATAGGTTCTGAAAATCGGTGTCATGGTGAAATACAGGGAAATTATGTGTGCTGCCCAGCTATGGGAAAGCTTAATTGCATTAAAACAATTGATTATAAGTGGAAATTAGATAAATTTGTCTAATGAAGAGGCGCACAAAGATATATAACCGTCCAAAATTTTCGAAATTTAGAAAAATAAAATAGGTACAGTTTTGCCCGTATTTCCGAGCACTTCCAGGAGCATATATTTCTGCAAAAAATTATTTAAATCAGGTTTCCCATCTATTATAAACATCATTCTTATTATATATTTACATGTGTCAGAATAAGTTAAGCGTTGTGGAATGTAAAAAAGCAATTCATATAGTAGACCGTTTTCGTCCCTTATAGGAACTCTTAAAATGCTGTCCAGAATTTGACAAGAGCAGGGCCGCACACAATGTTTTGCATATGAGGAAGTTCAGCGGACTTACGTGAATTCATTTATTCGTTAACTTGACAAAAAGAAAAGGATGTTCGATTTCTGCTCATTAAATCATCTTTACTATTATTTTTATCTGGTGCGTGCAAAAGGTAAATTAGCATTCAGTCACTGTATTTTCACTTACATTGATTTAAATGTGTATGATCATATTTAAAGGAATACATATTAGTCATGCACCGACATAAATGTGCTGTAAAAAATGAGCTTTTATTGGATTACCCGGTCATTAGAATAAGTAAATCGGTTTAATTGAAATTTAACACGCTCTATTATTTTGTATTGAGTAATGAGTTGCTGACTGAAGAAAAAATTTGGAAAACGGCTTATAAATCTCTCCGTTAACAAGCGAAATGAGAAACAAGCTTGTGCTAGTCGCAACATGGATAAGGTAACTATGCAATAACCAATATCAAACCATTTATTTATTATAACCAGTATTGAGGTTTGACATGTTACTCCAACCTTGTTAACCGGTACATAAAAAATTGTAAGGCTAACACTTCCTTTGAAATTAATTGTTTCTAAATGTTCCACTTTGTTTGAATGCTTACGACATATCGTTTCAATATATTATTTGTTTTAAAATAATGAAAATATTACTACGCAATTTGATTAAACGTCTACCTGAACTAATTAGGAAGAAAACAAAAGTAAGATCTAGTTACTTGTTTGATTTTCAAATATATGGAAGAGTTTAATGATAGTGCTTTTAACAAATAAATATGAAAAGTCAGAATTAGTCATGATGGTATGTGTAATAACCTACCTAATCTTGAAAACATTTTCCAAAATCAATTTCAGTGCGAATCGAATCAAGTTACATAACAGTGGTTTGAACATGGCAATTTAGATTTAGAAAATCATACACAAATAAAATTATTTCTGAGTCCATTAAAACGGCAGAACTGCTTTCAAATATGGACATAGATAAATTCAAATTATACGTAGCCACAAAGGTTTTAACACACCAAAATTATATTTATGTCAAATTGTGAAGTAGACAACATTACCTGGATTCAAAATCTAGCTCCAGTAGAGAACTAAGAATGTTGTATTAATGATATGTCATTAGTGGACTTATAACTTTTCTACTGGTAAAATAAATATTTATAGTATTTCTGTCAAAATTCAATGCATATTCTCTCTTTTTCTACGTTTGTTTTATGCTTAATAATTAGGTAACGTCAAATCGTGCTAATATAATTTAATTCGGCTTCAATTTCCGAGGTGGCCTGTTGATTGTGTCATAGTTTCAGAAAAGGGATGGCTAGTCGGAATTTTTTGTTTTTTTGCCGCCTTTTCCAAGTGCGGGACAATTGATAGCACTCGTAGGTCAGTAAATACCTAAATTCTTTCCATTTCCAGGTGCAATGATTTTGTTTGGCCTTGATTGATGGATTCTAACTTGTCCCTTTACTCGAAAGCCTTCCGTCAACCGCTAGTATGAAAATGACTTTGAAACCAGATTTTCCGAATTTTCTGATCTTCATTTCTAGTCGGATCTTTTGTTCAAAAGTGTTATTCAAGGAACTTCACATCAAGTAGACATAAACCAAAACCTTAAAGAAGGTACAGATTTTAATTGCACACAACGCACCTGCCATTTTACTTTAATTCGTTTATACTTCTCAAGAGACATGAAGGGCGTGTTTTAATAATCGATTTAAAATGACTTGATTGTACTGAATACCAAATGTGATGCCCTAGAAAATTTACTTAAAGCAAAGACAGAATGAAAAATATGAGAAAGTATACTGCTTAAAATTGCACGTAGTGCCCTGCTTTATTTGCATATTGGATGCATTTATTAACTCCGATTTCAAATGCACCCTGGTGCAAATAATGCCCATGGCTCTTGCTTTTGCAGTCCGATACCATGTTTATTTAATAATTGCTACTAATATATGAATAAATCCTAACCTTTTGCTTAAATTTAGCAAGATTATATGCAAATCTTTTTTTAATATATTTTTATGTATGGAATAATTTATGCTCTTGTACAAAATGTGGCATCTAGTTTTACATTGCTACCTTGAAATGCCTCATTTATCCAAAAAACGCAAATTTTCTTTCGAATCATAAATAAAAAGCAATACTATTTAAGTAGTTCAAACGAAATCAAACATTAAAAAAATTAGACAGCGGCGGGGTGACTCAGGATTTAATACAATAGATTCCAAATCATGCGTTTTAGGATTCGAGCTCTGGCCTAGGCAAATTATGGACATAACGTGAAGAGTTCCCAATAAGGTCGAAACCGGTCATCTAGATGAATTTCCTATTCTCGATTATATCATGTTTAGTTTATACTGACACATGTATGTACATAATGGGACTGCTATTTATATCAACATCGCAACCTTGATTTAAATAACTAGCGTTAATATGCATTTATTGAAAACTACTAAAAATAAATTCAATACTCTGAGCTCAATAGATCTTAAATTGGTAACGATGACTATAATTAATGTGAAATATAAATAGAGCAATTTTTTAATCAGAACTTATTAACATAACTCATCATAGATCAGTATTATAAGAAAAGATTGGAGAAATTCGAATCAGAATGGGTAAAGACCTTCCTTTGAATTTGACCCGACTAAAGTTCTCAAGCTAATCAAATATATAATGCTGATAACAAACACGTCAACGTTTTTTTGTGGTTGAGCTTACGATGGTGTAATCCAAGATTGGATTTCGACCACATGTTTCCGGATTTCAGTTTTGGCTGTTTAAGCTTATTGTTTAAGAACATATTAAATAGAGAGAAACATTCGACTTGATCAAAACACACAATAATATTTATTTATTTCAGAATTTTTGTTAGAATTTTTTTCAAATCGACCTATTAAATTCAAATCAATAAACTTACTATGATTGCCGTTAAATTGAAAATTCATCAAACTTGCAGTAGACTGGGCAATTTATTCTCTGCAAATGAAATAGTTAAATACTTATACTGTCAAACAACTTCCAATTCAGGTAAACCATAGTAACCCAAAGCAATGGCAAATTCCCAATCTCGGACATATTAATTATTTATCACGAAAACAAAATAATTTTGTGGATTTTAATATACACAAAGTTTCGCGTTTACTAACTTTTGATTATGTACGATTTATTTGATATGTAATAAATTTAACCTTATTCATTTAAGAATCTATCTAGAAGATGTGCTGAAAGTTAGCTTGTTCCTGAAGGCCCAATAAATATCCGTTTATTATCCACTTCTAGCTACTCAGCAATAGATACGAAACTGCGGTCGTTAAATTTTATTTAGGATGGCTAACACGGTGGGCATTCGTCTTAATTCAAGTATTTGCAATTATTTTGCATTATTCACGTCGATTTACAGATTAAAAGCGGCATTTCCTTCCCATTGCAACAACGCTGAATTTGTTAATTTTCAGCCGATAACACAGTTTAATCAGTGAAATGTTATTGTGGCTTTCAAACATTTACTCTCTTATATTATGTTTGCTGTCAATTTAATCTTTCTATTTGGGGATTCATAATATTTTGCTTCTTTCAACTCATCAAGTCTAACTTTATTTATTTAGATGAAAAGTGATAATTTAATGCGGATATAGAATTAGAGCAGATTAAAAAATCTGTCATCAGCTCATTTATATACGGATTTTGTCTCGACTTCTCGCATATTATTGTTTCAGGTGCATCTTATAAGATTCCATGGAAATTATCATGTTGATACATAAATTTCTTGTAAATGTGTACTTTCATGCAGAGACAGAATATTGAGTATTATCATGCCTCGAATCAAACAAATTATTTGATATATAACAAATTATCAAGTTAGCGAATAAATAACAAAAAAGAATGGAGTAAAGAAAAAATTTTCGCATTTTGGAATAAAAAAACTAATGAAAATCACGGTTTAATAAAAGATTATCAATAATAAATACTAAAAGCATAGTAAAATAACGCCAATAAACAGCAATAAATCGAATACATATTTTACCTTAAAATCGTTTGATATACACCGAAAGCTTCTCTATGCATAAATCCAGTGAACAAGCAGATAAACATCTTAATTTTTAGAAACAACATTTTATTTATAATAATTAAACGTTCATAACTGCACGGGAGGTGATAAAAATTACTTTTATCAATGATGCGATCTTGATATCAACACCTGACCCATTGTGTACATATATTTTTCAATATAAACTAAGTATTGTATAATGTGGGAAAGAAAATTCATCCAGTAGACGGTTTCGTCCATATTTTGACCTCACCATTTACTGTCCATAATTTGTTGCGGTCATGGCTCTAGCTTGAGAATATCTGCTTTCGATTCTTGTGCTCTAACGACTGTGTGGCTCAGTGGTTTGAGAACGAGATACCGAAGCAGACGTGCCCAGGTTCAGCCTACGGGATGAATTGCCTTTTCATCACAATGAAATTCTTAGATGTTACTGACAAATGTATGTACACAATGGGTCAGATGTTAAATTCAAGATGGCAACTTTGATTAAATTTATTTTATTCACTAATTGTAGAGCGTTTTCTCATCAATTATTTAAGCACAAATTATGATAAGCAGCGTTTTCTTCCATTGTTTGCCAATGGTTTACAAAACCTAACAAAATTTTAAAAATAATTATAGAAATTATTTTATCCGATGTAAGAAATATTGTTCTTGATTTTCTGTAAGATTCAGCCAAATGTATGAAACCGTTGCGTTTAACATTCTTGCTCTATGGTTGATTTACTTTTGTACTTTTGTTTCTTTAAATATCAGACATTTTACTTACATTGTTCTGATGCAATGATTTGTTTTTTTTTTAATGTCTGAATTTTTTTCTTTGTTTTTTGTTTTTAATGTAGATTTCTTTATAGTATTGGCTAGGAAAACTTACTTAAACATTTAACTTTATTTGTAAGTCTACAGAATTTTTTGTTTTTTTAACGTTAAATTTCGATTGAAATCGTCTTTCTCATCTGTGTTGTAAAAAATTTAGGTTAAATTTTGTTAGCATTGTGTGTGTTTTTAAGAAAGTATCTCGCTATAGCATTCAAATCTTTACGCGTTTATAAAAGGTGTGTTGGTTAACTAAAATATCTACAAGGAATTAAAGAAAACTTTGGGACAGATTAAGTGGTTTATGGTAAATTTCCGAGTTTAGAAACAAAATTTTGTGAATGCGCAAAACTCTACATGTGTTGATCTCGATGACTGAACATGCAATTTAGCACAAAATTGTAAACATAGAGGTCGATAAAAAAGCAAATTTGAATACATGACGTACATAAATCTAAATAAACTCGAAGTAAATTATATATATATATTTTTAATGTGTACTTTGGATTATAAGTGGAATATGAAAAACGCGAATCAAAAGATGGCCGCCGGAAGCTAGTAAACTACCACCACTAAAATTCAGCATGTTAAACGTACCAAAATATTAAGCGCTTCCTAAATGATAATCATAACCTTATTGATCGCTTAGTCAACAAAATGTTTACGACCCTAAAATATGCTTGTGGCATCATTTCCTGTTTTGACGAGTTATTGTAGACTTAATATTGCCAGATTTAAAAATGAACACAAAGGAGAGTGTATAAATTGGAGACCCGTCCCATTTGCTCTCCATTTTATTTCAGTTGTGCGATGTAAAATGGATCGACTTTTCATCCATTCATGTTTTATATGTCGCATATTAAGTAAAAGAAATATTTGGCTTAGAATCAGAGTGAGATACCTGGGTTAGTAGTTAAGTATTCTTGTATTTCGTGAAATCTGACTGCCCATCATTAAGTTACTACAAAAGTTATGTCCTACATATACACGCATAAAGGTAAACATCACAGTCAGACATTTCTTCACTGATTGCGCGGTGCGATCGTCAAGTTATGACTATTCAAGGTTTTCAATCGTGGGTAGTAGATTTACACTGTCAGATTCACCAAGATCCGATTGGTCACTATTTCCAAGTACACTTGGAGATAATCTTCTTGGTGGCTAGTTGTAGATTCGTCTCTTTCCTCCGAAGGCTTCAACGTCACTGATACTAACCAAAAAAAATGGAGTATAAACGAATCCATGTTGACTGGCGACGTTTCGGAAGGTAATTTCCCGTTCCATCATCAGGATTCTAATCACACACGGCAAAATGCTCATAATAATAGATTTAAGCAAATGTGGAAACCTCGTTTTAAAACAGATCTAATTATATTTTAAAGTTTGACACATTAATGGTTTGAATTAACGAATGGTCTCATTAACTAAACTATAATTATACTGTTGCAATGCCACGGTAATTAAATTTAAAATTCAAAACTGAAAAATTGCAACCAACTTTTTTTGACACAAATTATGTGCGTGGGCTGTCAAACATATATAGATATTCTTTAAATCAAGTTTGCGAGTTGAAATAAACACCAATCCCATTGTATTTAACCAGTTGTCAAACAACATAACAAAACTTCCGCTAGTCGACGACTGGTTAAAGACAATGGGATTGGTGTTTACTTTAAGCTCGCAAACTTGATTTATAGAATTGTTTCCACCACCCTCGCAATCAATTATAGTTTAATTGTATTGTCTATAAATAGATATTGTTAGTGCGATCAAATAATCTTTTGTCTGTTAAAACGGAAGCTGATTTATCAAAGCTTGAAACATTAAATTTCAATGTCATTAAGGTGCCTTTTCACGAAGTTATTAAATGGGGACATTGTTTACATCGAATTTGCTGAAACGATGCCCAATATTATCCTTCCAAATACTTAATTAGTTTTTCGTCATAAACATCTATTGTTAAATAAATATTAATAAAAATTTGTTTAAAAAATATCATATATATCATCCTTAAAGCTTTGTTAGGCAAGTAAATTAATTTTGTAGATAATTATTGAAGTTCATGGCTTTATATATTATGTTCTGAAAACGATTAATTTAATGAAATTAACTTAGCCAGTAAAATAGACAGAAAGCTAAATCATATCAGGTTAAGTTGGCTATTACTTTCCGATCCAATGGAAGGCGAACAAAAATGATTGTCATTAGAAACTTCAATCATTTATTGAAATGGGCAATTAAGAATTTGGCACATTCAGAATTTTGAGCAATAGAGGATTTTCCCGAATATTTCTAGGCGAGTATCGGCCACTTTTCGCAGATTTTCACGAAATCTATAAGTAAATTTTTATCGACTTATTTTTTTTAATTAATAAAATTTTAGTCAGGCGAAATGCATGCATTAATTGATATAAGAGGCTTGAATTATCTCCCAAATACATATTATTCTGTCTTGGGTTGACCAAATCATCACTAAGGAAAATTTAAAGAATTTATAATACATTACAAAAATTTTAAATTTTGACAATTTCTAATACTAAACATTGCTTGTCGAATTTAAATTAATTATTATGCATTCATAGGGTAGATTTACCATTGTTAAAATGTGTTGCAAATAACGCACTCTAATAACAATAACAAATATCTGACCTGTCCGTGTGTCAAACAAAGAAGAATATTTTAACTGAACTGAAAAAACATTACGCAATTGCGAACGTATAGAAAAAATGAGTCGATTTCGTTAATTTGCGACAATCTATAGGTAACTGGAAATTAATTCAGCTGAACATTCTGATTAACACCCGGTTGCACGACGGAAGCATCTACGTAATCCTCGTTAATTCCTAGTTCAATTGGTATCAAACAACAAAATTGAAATTTTCAATTGTGAGCGTTAATTATCTGTTAGGCAACTTATTATTTATCTAATCAGCCAATTTGTCTCAATGAGATGCCCTCACAGACTCGCTAGTCAAGTTGAATAGTTTGCTTTGGATTAAAAAGAAATAATTGTTTGATAAATACTTCGTTGATTTTAAAATTACATTTTATAAGATTTGTCTGCACAACAAAAATAACTAATTTAATATCTTTAATTAAGTTGACCTAATCCAGAATATTTAGAATCGCGTCTAAAATAGCAAAAAACAAGAGAACTAATATTTGGATATCGTTCTAAGCAATTTGTCATTTCAACACATAAATTTAATTAAAAATGTTTGACAGCTAAGTCACGTCTGACCGTAACAAGGTACAGAATATTTTGGACAATGCGACCTAAAGCGTTATTGAAATAAGTTTCTTAATAATTGTATTCTCAAAGAATTGAGAAAAAGAATGCCTATTTACTCCACACATAGCACCATTTATTTTCAGCAATAATTTATTAAAATATGAACAAAATAGAATCACAGACTTTCGATTCTCTAAATCAATAGCCTTTAACGTTGTGCGCATAGGTATCTTTTAAAATTGCAAGAACATTGTTTATTGTTTTGCTTTATATGCTTTATTTGAAATAAATCATCATTATCCTTACAATTAATGTGAATTTTTCGAAATATAACCGAAATCTGTGACTCCTAATAAGGTTTTTTTTCATTACTACTATTACTTTGTTCCAGCGACAATTATCAGAACAATTTATTGTTTATTTTCATCTAGAAACGGATCGTCAGTGTATATATTTAAATTGTTTTAAAATTAACACCGAGTACTTCAAGTGGTACTTGACTTTTAAAATTGATTGTATAAACCTTAAGTTTCAAACAATGTCTAGTGTTGTTATGCACTTTTACAGTAAGAAAAAGCGTTAATTTTCATAGCATGAAATAAGCAATTCTAAAACCACAGTTATACAGAGGTATCGGAGGATATATTATTAATTCACGGAAGTTGAAGTATTAGCTACATTAAAGTCATTTTATAAAAAAAGGCTTTAGATGAGATAGTCTGTGTATAAGACTTCACTCGAAACCTAGAAGTAACAGATAAGCGAATAAAGTTTGTAAACAGTTTCGAATAATTGCAAACAATATTTAACAATTTGCGAGATACCGGAACAAATCATTGGCATACACCAGGTGTTTAGGACTTTATTAATTGTCAGCTGATTGTTTCTCTGATCCATGCATTTAACTTGAGGAAGTCATGTAAAATTTGAAAAATCTTGCAAAAAAGCTGCTAACTTAAGTAGTTTACTCTCTTGGCTGGTTGCGACTTGTGGCCTGAAATCGGTCCTATTCAATCCACGACATGTAAGCGTTTTGACCTAATAGTGGGTGGGCTGTTTATGCCATCATCATTGTTAGATGTTTTCCCAAAGCGTGTACTACCGGTATCCAAACAACAGTTTGTCGACCAAATGATCCTATTTGATTTAAAATTCAAATAGTAAATTGAACCCTTCAGTTAGTTCAAAGTTAAAGTAGACGAATTTACATCCCTATAATAAGAGAAGACGTATGCTAGAAAGGGAATTGGACGCTGGTTAATGAAGGTGGAACATCTAATGCTGATATTTGTGCTATAGCTCCAACTTAAATTAGATCGGAATACCAATATTTTAGCTGATAAAATAAATAAATATCTGCACTGACAGCGTATAAGAAGTGAAATGAATTCTCGGAAGATATCTTAATAGGTGATAGCATAAATAAATAACGTGAACTTTGATAGTATAAATTATTTGATGTAATAATATTTAATAATAAACTTCACTATTAAATGCCCGCAATGCGCTCAGATAATAGCGTTCTACGATTACTCGTTTGAGATGTATATTCACTTAGATTTTCAATTTATTTTATTCCTGGTCAAAAGAACAGCTTTATCCTGGGTGTAATAAAATGAAACTATTAGCGCCTGGTGGTCAAAATCATTCGTCAAGTCACAAGCTGGAAAACTTAAACTGACCGATACCAGTTATCACATTTCGCGGTAAGCATGACATCATTAAATTCAATATATTACAGTTAAATACTGTTTGTTGCGAAGAACTAATATATATGCAAGTATGTATTAGGTTTGCGAACCTAGTAACAAATTAGTTCAGTTGTGACCAGAAGGATAAACCAAAGACAGCATGAACGGAAAGTATAATCTCATGCACATTCGTTTCGATGTTACTGGCGACTCATCAGTAGGAGCCGGTATTACGCCCTTTAACCACTATATATTTGGTAGAAAATGTGGAATAATAGGACGGTACAATCTCCTAGACGAATGTGTAAACCTGTAATAGTAAGCTAACATAATCTGAAGTCAACGACAATACGACTTCAATGCTAACTCACACTATATAATATATATACGGAGTCTGTAAAAGATACTAACACTATGGCCATTGTGTTAGTAACTGATACCTTTTTTGAAATCGATGAGTACCGGATACTAACACTATGGTTTTCGAGTCAGTACATGATACCAACATGATGGATATAAATTTATGCTAAAGTTTACTCAAATTGATAATTACAACAATTTCCGAACACCTGTTACTCCAGTTAAACCATACACTCTGGCCTTCATCGTTATCAGTTATCACATTTCGCGGTAAGCATGACATCATTCAATTCAATATATTGCAGTTAAATACTGTTTTGTTGCGAAGAACTAATATATATGCAAGTATGTATTAGGTTTTGCGAACCTAGTAACAAATTAGTTCAGTTGTGACCAGAAGGAAAAACCAAAGGCAGCATGAACGGAAAGTATAATCTCATGCACATTCGTTTCGTGCTTACTGACAATTTATCGATAGGAGCATGAGATTATACTTTTGTTTCATGCTATCTTTGGTTTTTTCCTTCTGGTCACAACTGAAAAAAATTGTAACTAGATTCGCAACGCCTAATACATACTTGCATATATGTAAGTTCTCCGCAACATTCAGTATTTAACTGTTATATATTAAAATGACCATTCCGGCTATTAAAAAAGCACAAATAATGAAATACGAAAAATCCCATTTAAAGTCTGTCAGCTGAATAACTGCTTATGAGCTGTAGCCACTACAGGGATGGGGTAAATGTGTGGGTAGATCAACTGAAAAGAATAAATTTTAGAAATGATATTGAAAGAATTTAACAGTTTGAAAACAATAAGGGGGCATTATTTGACATGCCTAATGGATATGGTGGGTTTAACAATGTTAATGGTCTTCAAGCTATTTAGTAAAGAATATGTGATTGCGAGGAGGGCATGTGATAATAATTCTTCAAAGGAAGTTTCAAATTTCGACAAAAAAACCACTCGCATGAAATCAAAGTATTAAGACAACATTTAAAACCACAGTAAGTCACACGAATTTTCCGGTTTCGAAATTACATGATCTGCAACAGAGCACTCGCGAGGTTAAAACTGCAATGCATAAATAAGGAAAACAACATTAGATAGGCAGCTCTTACTTCTGCTAGTCTTGCGTACATTTTGCTTGATTAGAAACGTGGCTTGCAAATTTCTATGACATCACGACCATTAAATTTATGCAACTTGCGCCCTTTGCATGTGCCTTATAAAAATAAAATGTCAGTGATTTGGCAGGTGATTGTAAAATTCATTAAATAATGCTTTCGTACGTTATCTTAACACAACTCCTGTTGTTCCTTGCCAATCACCAAACATAAAAAATACTGACAATGGGATTGTTGTTTATATGAAGCTCGCAAACTTGATTGAAATAATTGTTATCACTATCCATGTGATTACTGATTGTTTAATTGTACCAAACGCTGCATATATTTAGTTGATGCGACTGCAGAGTAAATGTGCAGCCAAAATTTCTTGTTCATTGCAATATATGCAAGACTATTGTGAATGAGTGTCGCATATCTTATTGTCCTTTCCCTGTATATGTATTAAGGTTTGATCTTCGCTAGTCAGTTTGTCAGCGTGATCAAATGATTATTATGGATGATTGAAACACGAAGGTCTGTGAGACTGCCAACATAATTTCCATATTTTGTGTCTTATAAAATAAAATTTTATTGGGTTTTATATCGATCTGAGTTGCTGCGTTGCACAAGCGGTATACTGCATGGTTCCATCTGAGTACTCTGCTAATAAATCATTGTATCGTTCTTAATACACATTATTGGGAAGGATATCAAATTTGCTTCAGGTAATTTACGTGGATATTTGTTTTCAAGGTCACCACCGTATTGTTCCGTCATCTGTGGATATCAGCGCATCTTGGTGGGCTTACTTGATATAATATATAAATTGCTAGAAATGTTATCCTAATATTATGGCTGGTTTATCAAATATTGAGGACACAGTGCAATTAGCAAGTGGACTTAAGGAATGTTATTTAAAAGATAGTTCAGAGGAACTTAAGTGTTCCAAATTAAATGATCATACTGCATATATGGATTATCCGGGCCTGGCATCTCAGAGGCTCTCTTATGGTAGTGACCAAAGGGCCTCTACTACCATAAGAGAGCCTCAGAAATGCCTGGCCGGTAATCCATATATACTATATAATCTAATTAGAACACTTGAATTCCTCTAATTTATCATTAATTACATTTCTTAACTAATAACTCTGTATCAATATTTGATAAACCAACTCCATAAATGAGAAATATAGCAATTTATATATTATATTAAGTAAGCTCATCAGATACGCTGATATCCTGACATATGACAGAAATAGGTGTCGACCTTGAAACATATCCACGTAAATTACCTGAAGCAAATTTAATATCCTTCCTAATAATGTGTATTAAGAACGATAGATGAATGTGGATTACAATAATTTATTAGCAAAGAGTACTCAGATATAACCACGCTGTATACCGCTTGTGCAACTCAGCAACTCAGATAAAACTCTCTTATAAACATTCAACTAGACAAGTCCAAAAATTTCGACAATATGAACAAAAGAAATTTCCAAAAGTATTACAATATTTAAAAAAAACACAATATTGTTTTACGAAACCAGCGATAACTTCAAATGTCCAAAATTTAAATATTGCTTTTTTTAAATGAGGTGTTAATTGATGTCAATTAAATGAGATTTATGTAGATATTATGATAACAGTCTTGATTTAAAACAACTGCATTTACTGATCGTTCGTTTGTATAATGTAAACATTTGGTGAAAGGGCAAAAAGATAATGATTGCGACTGCACAGAAATTGTTCAGCCGAAAATTGCAGTCAAGTACAATCTTTGCGAGACTTCTAGATATCAAAGCCGTATATCTTATTTCGTATTGTGGCATGTACCTATAAAAATTTCGGCTTGACAACTGTCGGCCACCGGTTAGTCATTACGATAATTGTGGCTTAAACTGTCGGGTCAAAAGGAATACAGCTATCATTCCGTTTCATTTGAAGCATCATGTTTGGTTTAATTATGCCGTAAGAATTAGTATTGAATGTGTGTTTTAAAAGTGAGATCATGATTTGCAGACGTGAAGGACAGGTTTTGGCTGCTGAAAGATATATTGGCCGCTGAAATTTGGGCAGATAATGCTCGTCAGCCTTGGTTGGCAGACTAACTAGGAGCAGAAATACTGTGAATACAAGCACCCTCACCAGGAACTGCCGACCTAGTTTTGTTTTATAGCCCAAATATATAGGAAAATTCAAACCTAAATGAATAAATACTGCACTGTCCTTGGAGTAGAATAAAAGGTTTCACCTCAAATGTTAAATCGTGCAAGATGGTAAACATAATCAGGCTACTGCAGACACCTCCGCTCCCAATTTTGCCTCTCTTCCTTCTCTTTCCCCTAATTAATTTAACAATAACACTATTTTAGATGCTATGAATATGGTGGGCTTTGATCACATTAATAGAGATCTGAACCAAATTATTAATTTTTTAGGTAGGAAAAAATTCATTTTTAATAGATGTTACACAAACGCGCATATATATATATATATATATATATATATATATATATATATATATATATCGTTACCAGTTTCACCATTCCTTAAAATATGAAGGTTGTGATTTATATATATATACATATATATATACATATATATATATATATATATATATATATATATATATATGTTTAAAAACAAGAAACGTAATCATGCACAATTTTAAGTGGTGAATGGAAAGCCGCATGATACGGCCAGTACATGAACAAATACTTTTTAATTGTACAGTTTAAGACAACGTCGATTTATTGAGATTGCTGCCAAACAGTGAAGCATACTAACACACCCAAACGTAATTTCAATTGAAAAAACACTATTTTGGCCTGTAGTAATTTTCACTGGACAAAACATGTTTAATTTTGAACCTACGTGCAACACAAAACTTATTCTGCAATAATCAGGGTGGTATTTAATCCGAAAAACTTGAATGCATTCTTCTATTGTATCTGCCTATAAATGGTAGTCCAAGGAAGCAATTCCAACAATAGATAACGCTAGATACAGATTACAGTTGAATCTTATCTTTCAAACTAGTTAGCAAAAGTTCGGTTAAGCGTACAGTCACAGTGTGTGTGTGTGTGTGTGTGTACCAACTTGCCTCAGTTGTTTGGGCTCGGCATTTGTGATTCATTCATCTTGCATTGGGTATGATTACTCCGTTGAAATTACATTTCAGGTCATTCCTTTGCAAGACCCTTGGTTGCAATTTTGTAATATGGAAAATAATTCAAATAACTGACCTTAAATACTCAACCCAAGACACAGAAACTTTGTCTGATTAAAGTGCGACTAGATCATGCTCTTTTATCACGTTTTAACGAAGACAGAATACGTGATATGGCATCGAGTCAAGCTAAGTTACGATCAAGTTGCAGATTTATAGTAAAAATAACTTATTGCTTGGACAGAAGTAGATGCACGGTTTAATTGTGTTAATACCATGATACCTTGAAAAGTGAGAGGAAGCTGTAATCATTCAGCTGCAAAATATGTAAACGCCAAAATGGTAAAAAATCTCTTATATGCTTCATTGCCTCTTCATCTTTTTATCGTAAATGGATGTTCAGGTGTGTCTCATCAACACCACAAACACTCAAAACGGGTTTTAATATATCATTATGTTTATAGTTATATATGGAACGTGGTGTGTAAACATTAATAATATGTGTTCATTACAACACCATAAGAACATTCTAAATGTCCTATCACACAAAATCTTAACTAAGACTTTTCCCCATTTCAATGGGCAGTAGTAATTTGTATTGCAAATATTGCGCAGTCTATGTTTTCTTAAGTAAAACCGATCTGTGCAATTTGCCATCAGTTCTACGTTTGTGTAACACATTAAGAAATCTCGAGTATCATCCTTCTTGTCTTCAGTTATAAATATAGCATTCAAATGACATTTATTGAATTTTTTAATCATTTCTCCGGTATGCTTACGGCTATCACCGATCCATTCTTAACTCAACATTCTGTCTCTATGGTGGTCATTAAGAGTGAGTTAGCCGTCCAACCAAAATAACTACAATAATTTTACAGTGTTTCACTCAGTTTACATTTTGAAAATTATCAAGATCATAATGGCGCAAAATTCAACCGTTTCCTTTAAAAGAAAACCAGTATAAAACAAACACATGTTATGAATTTTAACATTCAAATTGTCAAAATTTTTAACAAATTCAAAGATATTCGTCAAACTTTACACGGATAAGTGATTTCTCACCGATTTCAATGATTTAACCAACTATTTGGATACATAAATCTTGAGCGTTTTTGTGATTACTTTAAATGATCTCAACGATATACCGTGTTTGTGCGACTTCGGTAAAACGTAAAATCACGGTGTTTGTATGTGTTTATGTGTGTGTACCAACTGGCCTCTTTTGTTTGCGTTTGGCATGTGTGATTCATCCATTATGCAGTTGGTAAACTTACTCCGTTAAAATGACATTTTCGGTCTTTCCTATGCAAGACCCTTAATGGCAATTTTAAATAATGGAAAATAATTAATGTAGTTAATCTTATATACTCAATCCATGACACATCAGACACTTTGTCTGATTAAAGAGCACCTTGATATCGGTCTTTTATCATGTTGAAACGAAGTCAGTATATTCTTTAATAAATATTTTTTAAACTTGTTAGGAACAGATTGTTTATAATTAAGTGAATGCTTTGGCAATTCAATAGTTGCTTGTCTAATTTTAAGTTCCACATCATGATAAATGCTTGAAAATTTAAATTTTTCAAAGAGATGAAGCTCATTTAAAAAATTAGATAAATCTTACAATTGTTCTCGGATGTGATTTATTTTTACGTCTGACTTTCCTTCATTGGAATGTCACAAATTATGGTGACATACACTGTTATAAATTAAACCTAAATTTGTCAGTTTAATAGCCTAAACGCCGGAATTGTTCATTTTTGCGACATTGAATTTAAAAAAACACTTGATGCCATTTAAAATAACATCTTAGTTTCAATTTTTTATTACATTTAACGACAATACTATTAGGATAGGCATTCTTGAATTGCACAAAACAATTTACCAACAATTTTGAATAATATATATTTGATTATATTTTTTTTTAAATACGGACTGTTTTTCTACCTAATTAAAATGACTTTTCTCCTTTAGTAAAAAATTTGCTAAGATGAGGAAAAAGCGCTACTTTGCCATTTAAAATGTTTTATTTAAACCTATATCGAGTTATAAGTATTTCGTATATTTGAAGATAAACGATCTAACGAACATTGTCGTTAAACGTGATCAAATCAAAATATGTTTATTATCCAAAACTAGAGTAATGGATGCTATGAGTATTACACGTATTTTTAGAATTCCTCGTTATAAAAATAAATGTCTCCATGAAGTGCTCTGTCTCGTTCACATTGTATGTATGACTTCAGTTCGATTACCCGGTAAAGAATTATTATCTAAGCCAGCACCAGATTGGTATAGGAAACAAGATGGACATATATTAACACGACATACAGCTACAAACAACTACATTCAAATTGGATAGCATAGGACCCGTTCGCGTGATGATATACACGTGAGAATAATAAATTTTGGTTGGAAATCCGTACGTCACATGACCTCGAGTCGAGTTAAATTGCGCTCTGGTTGCAGATTTCTAGTTAAAATAACTTTGTAATTTTAAATTTCTTGGTTGGACAGAATTAGCTGCATGGTTTCATTGTAATTATGCCGCGTTACCGTGAAGAGTGCGAGGAAGCTGTAATGCACAAATCGTTTTAACTTAAAGCTAACTCGATCATAATTGTGTTTTGCGAAGTCCATTATGCGTCGTAATTATGTGATATCTAGGCAGATATATTCGTATTAACTAGATCCTTTTCATCATAAATCACTCCTTTCTAATAATATTTCTTCAAATTATTATTTTACTCATTTTTACTAGTCATTTTAAATTATTTATTATTTGTTTATATTTTTTTATTTTAAATTTATTACGTCAAAGCTGTTAGGCAACAAAGCATCAGCTAAAAAATAACTTTTGGATTGCTGCTTGTGATGATGAGGGTAATATATGTATTGCGAGTTGATTCTCCATAGTATATATGCCGTCATGCTCTAGAAACGAACATGGTGGATCGAAACGCGAGATTACGAATGAATAACAGTACTAATTCTATGTTGCCTTACTCCTAAATACAATAGAATTTGTGCTTTTGCCAGGCGCGCTAACTTGTTTGGAATAATCGTTATCACCACCCACAAAATCAATGAATATATAATGGTATGATTTATATATATATATATATATATATATATATATATATATATATATATATATATATATATGTGTGTGTGTGTATAGTGAAAGCTATGAAAAATAAATGTTCGTGGACTGATAAAATTTTGCAGCCGACCTTCACTGTCCAGTGTGAGAGGTTAGAGCCGCAATTCTAATTTAGCTTTCAATTTATGTGCATTTTGGTTTGATTTTCGTTAATCAGTTTGCCATCGTGCTGTGTGGATGAGCATGGAAGTTCAAAACGCTCCAGTATGAGTGACTTACGCTAGTTTTCCTACGTTGTGATACTGATTAAATAAATCAGGGAACACTCGTGTCCGGAAAAATTACATAAAACTGAAACCGAGCACAAACTAGCAATAAAAACGCATGATAGGATTTAACAAAGGGTGTTCATGAATAGCGTTTTATATTTTTCCACATAATATTATATTAAGACGCTAACGGTGGTTCAAATTTCTAAATCAGTTACCTGATCTGCATTTTGACTAACGCAGCTTTTATTGTTCCAGTAGTTTTATTTTTATGAGATATTTCGACTAACCTTATCGATAACCCTCATCAGTCAGCTTTTCCTCAAAAATTTAACAAATGAAACTAATGAAGGAAGCGCGTTATTTCCTCTAGCCATAATATTTATATTTCATACTGACATTTCAATAGATATTCGCCTGTCATATGATTGTATGCATTTCCGTAACAGTTATTTTCATCTAACTAATTGAGACAAAAGTGGCTGAATAAGAATTTATCATTTGCATGTGTTAACTATTGTTTTATACACTCAATGTAAAATGACGAAACTGAGATTGCCCTCACACTTTCTGGTGTAAGGGGAGACCAGCAATTCAGAAATACTTGTCATTAAAACATGCCGTAACTGATAGAACTAGAAGTCCAAAAGACCAAAGCACATACTAAATTTCAATTCAAACCACTTAGGTTGTACTCAAGTTAGACTAGTTAAAATCTGTTATTATCATACCATTAAATAGGTGCACACCACGCATGTGCATGTGTATGTGTATACATAACAAAAAAACTCAGTTAAAATATAATTGATACACATGTACGTACATGTAACTGAACTGCAATCAATAGACATTAATTTACCCTTTGCACGCGTCAGACAAATTATTACTTCTGAATTATGTATTATTAAAGTAATCTTAAAATCAAATGACTAGTTAGAGATTAAATTTAGAAACACTATATTCTTAATAAGTGATTAGTCATTACTTGAATAATAAGCCCACTAATTAGACTATCTTAATCCGATAATCATAATCTTTTACTGGATCTAGCTTCAGTTTCCAATTCATGAAATCGCATTTTCCTGCCATTAGCTAATGCAGTATTCCAAATCGAACCTAACGATTTTTCAACAGCTATTTCATTCATAATTTTATCTCTAGATCTAATTTCGTTAGATTCTCTCGTCACCCTTTTACGACTACATATTGCTATGCGTTTGCATTCATCACAGTTGATAGTGTACATAATCTCTACTACATGACGAGCAAGACCAGATTTAGTATTTTGTCCATAATTAAACGTCGTTTTATGTTCACCCCTTCTTATTTTGATTGGGCGCATGGTCTCACCAACAGACTTGAGACTACCATCATTGCATGGGATCTAATACACTCCTGATATTTCTAAGGGTTCAATCTTTTCTTTTTGGTTAGGGAGTATAGTGCCTAGTATAAGGGATTGTTTTAAAACGGTCCTTATTTTGTATTTTAAAGGTTAATGATTTCACTTTCCTACTTAATATAGAGTCCGGTAATACCATGACCTTCCGCTCTACCTTCTCCTTTCCCTTTCAAAGGTAAATTGGAGTCCGCTCATTCGATTAGCTAAATTTAAGAAATTTACCATTTCCTTTTTATCATGGTTCCAGATCATTAATATGTCATCCAAGAACCGTAGGTACAATTTTGGTTTCAGTGAAGACTTATCCAAAATTTTATTTTCCAAATAATGCATAAAGATATTAGCTATTGGGACCGACAAAGGTTGTACCATTGGAACGTCTCGAATGTGTTACCATGCGTTAAATCCAATTCATCAAAAGCAATCCTATTATTGATTAATAATTTTACTTGCCCTTGTAACCTATCCGTAGGGTCTTTTGTTATTTTAGTCTATACTTCAGCATTACTTAACTGTTCTATCATTTTATTCTTATAATCGGATTGATTCATCAGAGCTGTAGCTCCTCCTTTATCCGCTCATAGACATATAAAATTCATTGTACCCTTTTTATTAAAACTCGCATTTCAAAAGAACATATAAAATTATTTGAAATTAACTCCATAGTTTCATTTGTTAAACTTGTGAGGAAATAGCTGACTGATGAAGGCTACCGATAAGTTTAGCCGAAATATCTCAGAAAAAGAAAACTACTGGAACAATGAAAGCTGTGTTAGTCAAAACGCAGATCAGGTAATTTCAATTAATCCAGGTTCGTAAAAACAATCTACATTCTACATCAATTGTTGATTTATACATTTACGCGAAAATACTTCCTTCACATGAATACACATATGCGTGAAAATCGTTCGAGTTAAGTTTATGCCCCGCCTTCACAAAATTACGTGCAACTCGGGATCTACGATCATTTCTATTCTTACATGCATTTTTTGTTTTGATTTGCTTACCTACATTTAAAGCATGTTTTCACTCGCATCTCTTATATTTTAAACATGGCACACGATTTCAGACATTCCTGCAAATGGTACTCGATAATAGACATTAGAAAGTTTTGAAATAAAATGCGGAAAATAAGGGTATTAATCTCGTTGATTAAAAAATTATCAAGTCTTTATGAAATATTCACTTGTATAGAGGTTTTTCTGGACTATATCATGGTATGGAGTATTAATTTAATGCAGTGCAAGAAATAAAACATCAAAATCATCTATGGGTAAATCATACTAATTAAACTTATCTTTAAAAAATTTTACGTTTCAGATGAATAATTATTGTACATTTCTTAAATGGGATTTGAAAAATATATTGCCGGCGTTAATTTGTGATTTAGGCAAAATAAATAGGACAAAATTATGTAAAAATGCTTAGTCAAATCTGTTATTTTATTTTAATACACAAAAAGTTTTTTTCAATTTCGAGCTTTTATTTAATGGTGTTCGCAACGGTGACATTTAAAAATTTAGATTTGGACATGGTAGAACGTCGGATGGTATTGGAATTTAAAGATTTTTCGTATTGAATTGTATTATTTAATTAATTAGTCGTCCAGTAAATCTTTCTATATAAAATTTTAAATTAGAGCCATATTCAATTTCCTAACCATGACTTGAACACTGCCATTCAGAAAAAGAATCCACTAATGAATGTGGTTATCAAACAAACTGTATAAACAAAGGCTGTATTTTCTAATAAGTCAAAGAATAAAAATAAATTAAACAGCTACGCTCGTTTTGAAATAGAATTTAGGTAATAAATAAGAAGAACGTATAAATTTGTAAGTCGTAGAATTGTGCTAATTTGGAAACTAATTATACGTTTCAAAGCAGACAGATGTGGAACGACAGTTTGTTTAGTCAGTCGGAAAAGAATGATAAGATGTTTAAGTAGTTGAAAAATACGGAACTTTTTCCTAAAATAAAAAAGACCCAGCTGATAGATTACAATAACAAGCTAAATAATTATGTAATAAAAAACTAATTGAGAGTGAGGAATTGGACCTGGCACATTATGACACTCTGAAACACAGAGATATATTTACACACAGTGTGTGTGGTTTAGTAAAGGTGCATAAGCCTTATTACTTTTTAAGAGCTCATGTTACCTAACAGCACAACTTTAAACAAAAAATATCTATGTTTCTTGGCAGTTGAATAATAAAATATTCAAACTTCATAGATCACACTGATAACTTTTTTCCAGTTTGTTTAGATGGTGGATATATTTTTAGTAAATTAAAATGTATTTGTTAGCGAGCTTTTATATGTTATTCATGTATGTGAATGTACTCGTGCCTAAAAAACATCAATATTGTAAATACTTTCTTATCGAGGTGATGAAAAAATTTGTTTACTAATTTAACAATAATTGATTGCGCGAGTGGTGGTAACAATTCTTTAAATCAAGTTTGCGAGTTTGAAGAAAACACCAATCCTATTGTATTTAACCAGACGTCGAACAACATAACAAAACTACCGCCAGCCGCAACGCACTGACGCGTTTCGACCTTCCTGATCATCATCAGAGTACGACGGCAAACGACTATCGAGGATCAAACCGCATTGAATATATATGGAAATCAAATTTAGATATGCGGCTCTCACCTCTAGCAGTCCTCGCATACATTGAACTTGACTGGAAATGTCGGCTGCACAATTTCTATGCAGTCACGAACATTAACTGTTTGCAGCTTTCGCCACATATACATATATAGGCAATACAATTTAACAATAATTGATTGCGCGGTGGTGGTAACAATTCTTTAAATCAAGTTTGCGAGCTTGAATAAACACCAATCCCATTGTATTTAACCAGTCGTCGAACAACATAACAAAACTACCGCCAGCTGCAACGCACTGACGCGTTTCGACCTTCCCTGATCATCATCAGAGTACGACGGCAAACTGACTATCGAAAGCTGTGAAAAGTTAATGTTCGCGACTGCACAGTAATTGTGCAACCCACATTTGCAGTGAAGTTCAATGAATGCGAGGCTACTAGAGGTGAGAGTTGCATATCTAACTTTTCCTTTATATTCAATGCGGTTTGATCCTCGATAGTCAGTTTGCCGTCGTACTCTGATGATGATCAAGGAAGGTCGAAACGTGTCAGTGCGTTGCGGCTGGCGGTAATTTTGTTATGTTGTTCGACGACTGGTTAAATACAATGGGATTGGTATTTTCTTCAAGCTCGCAAACTTGATTTAAAGAATTGTTTACTAATTATTTGATATTTTTTAATATAATATGTTAACGAATATAAGGTTACAAATGGATAATTTATTCAATCTTGGAATCTTGGAATGTATCGTTTAGATAAAAATGCTGAATTAAAAATTTAATATGCGATACATGTTTGATATATTAGGTGTTTTGAAACAAGGCGATAAATTTACTGGAAGCCACTTAAACTTAGCCTATCAGATACGTTAACTCAAAGTTGCATTTAATTGGGACTTACCGCATTAATTAAGGGTTATAGCACTCAATATATTACGAAGTGGTTCATAATTTAAAAAAGATGGTGAAGAAAAGTATATGTACTCTAGTATAAAATTGTATTTTACTGAACAATAATCCTTTATAAGATCATATCCACATACCGCAAGACGGTCTCGGAAGATGGAAGTAATTTTTATAATATTAGTAAATTTAAATGAAGCTGTTTAGACGAATTTAAACATTTACTTTATTTTTTATCGTTTCCATAAACAGATAAAAGTAATTATTTAAATCAAGGTTGCGATCATAATATGAACACCAAACCCATTATAACATTAGGCAAAATTAAATACGCATTTCACAATTAAAGAAAAGCAATTCATCCAATCGACTGATTTAATCCTTATTGAAATCTCTTTATGTTCCGTCAAGTAATTGCCGCTAACAGGAATCGAACCTTGATAGGTCTGCTTCGGAGTCTGTGTCTAACCACTCAGATATCCATCCGCACGAAATGTACAATTTTTATCTACAAAATGACTAACGTTTTTCATTAGCTTTGAATTTAGAAGGAGCTTCTACAGTCTCTTTAGACCTAAAGTTTCAACTACCAATCTATATTATTTAATTACAGAACTGACGACACCCTACCTGGGGAAGTGTCAAGAAATTAGAATATTATATAATTTAACGACTATTGATTGCGCGTGTAGTAATAACAATTATATAAAGCAAGGTTGAGAGCTTGATATAAACGCCAATCCTATTAAATATATATTTGTCGGTATAAACTACGCAGTGAAACATTTAATATTAAAATGTTATCAACACACGCACGATCAACGGTCGTTTAAGTATATTAATGTTCGATTAAACACCACTTCCCTTGGTAGAGTGGTGTCTCTTCTACACTAAAAATTGGGGAAAAGTTTGACGTGAAGGAAAAGCGAACCAACAAAATCACTTTGTATATGAATGAAGATTGTGTATTTAGTGTGGCAGGATGGTGCAGTGGATAAAGTCACATTGTCCGAAACATGCTTGCCCAAATTCAAGCGTTTGTTTGGAAATTTTTTTGCACTGGTTAAAGAGATCCTAAAAGGTGCGAAACCAGTTTACTCAATAAATTAACTTTTCTACATTATACAGTGTGTAATTTATAATGACAAGTGTGTACACAGTGGGATTGGGGTTCGCATCCTTGATTTAAATAAAAGTAGATATATTAGCTTGAAAATTGCTTAAAGGAGCGGATAAAGCATGAAATTGAGTATAGCGTGCCGATTGATAATTTAGTTAATGTTGGAGTACGAAAATTTACTAAAGTAAGCATGAAAAATTAATAAACTCTCTGCCCTAAGCGGTTTGTAATAACCTGCTAATAATCTGTAGGAGCCGGTGCTTTGAAATGCGTCAAGTAATGCTGTACAAATAAAAAATGAAATTCCCCGAATAATTGAGCAAACTATTTAACCCAAAATGGCTATTCGTAATTCAAAATTAAATGACGCATACAAGATTGGCACGTAAATAGCTTCACTCCTTTTTTACATGCAAAATTTGGCATAACCTATTGGTCCTATTTTATTTAACTGAGATGCATTTTAGTAACACAATTTACTCAAGTATTGTTTAAAATTCCGTCCATATGACCCATGCTATTTAAACTAATATCTAATAACTTATTTAATGTGAATTCAACGCATGAACTAACTGTAACCGAAAATCTCAAAAATGTTTAATTTCACACTTGGAATATCTGCTCAGATATCTAAGAATATAATAGAAGGCAAATATTGTATAAACGAAGCGCCGGCCATTTTCGAATAAATAGAGCTGAACAAGGCAATAACACGACCGCAACACCTGATCATATTTTTAACAAAAAATTGTTGGTGTATTTCAAAAATAATAAATGCAAGGTAGCTGAGCTCTAACGATGTGATCCGTTTCAGGATACGAACTTAGCCATTCAAATGACTAAATATATTTCATATATACTGGATAGAAATTGGTTAAATGTTTGTGTATATTTAATTTTACACGTGCGTTTTCGCCTCCGGTTTTGTATTGCAATATAAAATTTATTCAAAATTAAATTATGTTTTTCAAATAATTAATTTCAGGTATCTGTCGAGTTTTAATCTGGTAACAGTACCTTTTCGTGTAAACTTGTTTCTATAATAAATTTATGCTTCAACATACGAAGTATTTCTCAATTCACATAAGAAAATGTTTCAACACAAGTGGAATCAAATACATCAACAACACATATAATTTTCCTTGGAAGATGTCAGTCGTTATGCCCTATAAAATCTAACGAAAGGATAGTAAACTTGAGAAACACTCGACCTCACTTTGGTTTTTACTGACTCAAAAGATAGACTTGTAGAATTTACGCAAATTCACAGAAAAACCAGTATTTTCCTCTAATCTATTAGAAATATTTAGCAGCTAAACGTTATTCTCGCCTGTTTTGTTAAAATGTGAAGCACTTGATAAAAACGAAACATGCTATGTTTCAGATGATTACTTGACTCCATAAAAAGAAACTAATACGTGATGTCCAACTCATATTTAAAGACGAAAAGAAATTTTATCGGATAAAGTAACCGTTTCTTCGTCATATTCTCCTGAAATATCTACATATGAATATGTAGTTTTAATTGCAAAACAGACAGATTACTTAAACGCAGAGAGTGTGAAATAAGGAAGTAAATTAACATAAGTGGGCATCGAAACCAGTTCAGGTACAAAGCTTGAAAATAACTTTTCTACTTGTTTAAATCAGACTATTTTTAATCGCAGAATTTATATGTTACAAACTCATTTCAATTATTGCATTTAATAGAAAAGTTTCATGTAAATAACAGAAATTTCTTTCCGGTATTGCTAAAGAAAAGCGTATTAGAAATTGTATTACATCTTGCAATCCACTAGAATTATGTCAGACACAAAATTTAAATTATTATATTTTTTTATAAAATAAAACTAGCTATCATTTAATAAAAAGGTCATTTTCCACTTGTGGAAGTTCTGCAGTTAAAAAAATAATTCATTTCCCAATTCTATTAAACATTCTAAGCTTATTACAGTTTTGAGAATATTATTAAATAAATCCTACTTCAAAAGTAGGATCTTGTGTTTTATATTGTTTGCAAAATTAATTGTTAAAATACAAAAACTATAGCCTAACTCAGAATGTAAATGAAAATGTAAATGTTCCATCTACATAAACCTTCAACCATTAGTAATTTAAAATGAATACACAGTTAGATTTGAAATTACAGCGGCAATTAAAGTTTTATTATACACTGGAGAGCAAGGCATCAGTTTTCTGCAAAGTTATATTCAATTTTTTTGAAAAAGTAAAAAATTGATCCAACTTGCGGATTAAGCAACTGAATTTTGCCATTGATATTCAAGTTTGTTCAATTTATTTAAAAACTGTGCATCGAATTCATCTACGTAGTGGAAGCAAAGAATTTTATTTTAAGTGAATATCATCAATTGTTCATATTAAGTTTGTTAACCCAAGATGAACACCAATTTCAGTTTATTTTAATCAGCAAAACTGTTTTCAGCAAATAGACGCCTGCCGATATTTCCAGTCGAGTATGGCATATGCAAAAATGCTAAGCATTAGAGCCGCGTCTCAAATTCGCCCTATCTTATGTGTATTGCAGGTTGATAATCATTAGTCAATCTGACGTCAAAACGAGCTAGTACGTACGATTGACAAAAGTTCTGCGATTTGATACATCGAGTTAAAAAATGATTCTCTTAAATTTCTTATTTAATAACTTGTTTTAAGAATTGCTATCACCACCCATGCATTCCTTTATATCTTGCGTGCATAAATTAACAACGTGTGGCAAAAGCTACACACACGTGTTTTTGGCTGCATAAGAGTTGCATAGCCATAATTATACTTTTCGATTTGACCGCTAATTTACTTTACTTTACTTTACTGCGGCTGACTCCTTTTGGAGGATAAGCCGGCTCCATTGATATCCCGGATTAAGCCTCTCCATGCCGGGCGGTTGGCAGCCATTTCAGCACATAAAGAGGGCCAATGACGCTCCCAGTGACGCGGACCATAAACATTGCGTAAACCTAGGAGTTCCATGTCCGATTTGATTGTTGCAAGCCATGTCTTCAGTTGCCCACCTCGGCGGCGGCGCCAGTTTGCACATTGACCTGGGTTCATCACCTGCCGTACCAGTTCGTCTTCGGGTTTGCGTAGTACGTGCCCGAACCATTGAAGTCGACGATGTTGGATCCAGACGGATAGTTGCATGATGTCCCGCATTGGTGACGAACAGATGCGTTCGACACCCGGTCCATCCATTTTGTCTTTGTGATGTACCTAAGGCACCAATGGTCGAATACTTCAAGCTTTTTGGAGTCCTCAGAACGTAATGGCCAAGTCTCACAGCCATACAGTAGCACAGGGCGAACAGTAGCCTGGTAGACTCGGATTTTCGTTTTGAGGCTGATTTCACTTCTTCTCCAAAGTGAGTTCTTCAATTGTAAGAAAGCAAGTCTGGCACGGTCGATGCGTGTTCGGACTTCATTCTTTGCTTGACCAGTTGGAAGTATTTTTGAGCCAAGGTACGTAAAATCGTCGACTGTTTCGATTGGGCTGTCGTACACCGTGAGCTGCTCATCAGATGAAGATACACCGATGGCGAAGGCTTTCGTTTTGTCGGCATTGATTTCCAGACCAACGGCTGATGAAAACTGGGCCACTTGATCCAAAACGGCTTGCACGCTCCCAAAGCTGTCAGCAAGGAGAACAACATCGTCTGCGTAATCAACATCCGTCAGCCATAGGTTATTTGATACTTGAACGCCTCGTAACTCAGTTAGCGCGTTGCTCAGAATCCAGTCAACCGCATAATTGAACAATATGGGTGACAAGGGATATCCTTATCGAACCCCAGTGTGCAGACTGAATTCATCCGATTCTTCTCTGTAAACACGTACTCTGGCTTTGGTGGCTGCATAGTAGGCCTTGATCAGATTGACGAGTTTTATGGCATTCCGTCGAGCAGCATGATGTTCCATAGGGAGTCGCGATCAACAGAGTCAAAAGCAGCTCGAAAATCAATAAAACAAGCGACGGTTGGTTGTTGAAATTCGTTGCGATGTTCCAAAACTCGCCGTAATGTAAAGATCTGATCAACACAGCCTTTGCCTGGGCGGAATCCACCCTGATTGGGACGGATACGGGCATGCCGCTCATTACAGAAGCGGTTCAATAGAATCGACGCCAACAGCTTGGATGCGGTGTTGAGAAGACTGATACCAAGGTAGTTTTCGCACCTTGATCTATCACTCTTTTTGGGAAACGGTAGCAGGATTGACATTCCGAAGTCTGACGGGCATGCTTCCTGTTCCCAGATAGAAGAGAACAGTCGATGGATTGATGGCAGTAGTGTGCCTATACAGGCCTTGTAGATCTCCGCAGGTATTCCATCTTCACCGGGGGATTTCTTGTTCTTCATGCGCTGGATGGTCGTAACGATCTCAGCCTCAGTTGGGGAAGAGCAGTCCACGTCGTAGCTGGGTGTAGATGTTGTAGGTGGTTGCGGTGGAGAGCGGCCACTGTATGGTCGGTTCAATAACTGCGAAAAATGTTCAACCCATCTTGCGATTTTGCCATTGACTTCAGAAATCAAGTCTCCTGTTGCGCTGCGTAGAATTGTCTCTGCATTGCGCTTACCGGATGCTTTACGTATAAGACGGAAGAGACCCCCGAAATCAGCGACGTTTGCAGCCGATTCCATGGCGGAAGCCATTTCATCCCAGTACTGCTTACGGTCAGCCCGAGCAGACCTCGTGGTTTCACGTCTAAGGTGGCGATAATTAGGCGCGTTATTCATCCAGGCATCTCTTGCTTTTTGTGACGCCCGTATCGTGCGTTCAGAGATCCAGTCTTTATGGTGACTTTTGATGGTTCCGAGCGTTTCAAGCGCAGCTTGTTGAGTAGAGAGTTTCAAGTTATTCCATTGATGCTCCACATTGGTTTTATCTACGGCATGAGTTCCACCGTCAGCGGTAGTCAACTTTGCAGTGATTGAGGCAGATAGCGCTGTACAACGGGATGGGTCCGTTAGAGCAGCAACATTCAGGCGTTTCGTAGGTTGACGGCGCCGTCGGGACTTGAGATGAAGCCTCAATTTGGCACGTACTAGAGTGTGGTCGGACCCTCCTTGGTTGCCAGTTTCAGCTCCTCGGTATGACCTGCAATCTTCGACAGAAGACATCCAACGCGACCGTACCAGAATTTAGTCAATCTGATTGGCTGTGTGACCATCGTTTGAATACCAGGTGAGCAAATGCTTCCGAGGATGTTGGAAACGCGTATTGTTGACATCTGCAAAGCTGATAAGTCGTGCTCCGTTCTCGCAGCGTTCACCTAGACCAAACTTTCCCAATATGTGTCTGGTGGATGAGTCAGAAGGTCCTGTTCGTGCGTTCCAGTCACCAGCGACAAACAGTATGTCGCCTCTGGAAATTCAGTTGATAGTCTCTTGCAGTTGGTCGTAGAACTCATCTTTCACATCTGAATCAGCTGCGAGGGTTGGTGCGTAGACGGCTACCACTGTGATGTTGAAAGGTTTCCCTCTCAGTCGGACCGTTGCGATCCTCGGTGATACAGGATTCCAAGCCAGCATGGCTCTCTGCGCCGTAGGACCAAGTAGAATGGCTACACCGTGTTGTCCGGACCCGTCAACTGGTCCGCCGTGATGCATCAAGTACGTTGATTCTGCCGACGGTACTTTTATCTTCGTTGATCTCGTGCCGGGCAGTCGGAATTCAGACAGGCATGAAACTTCCATCTGGTAGTCATATAAAGATTTGGCCGTGATTGCTTGGCTGCCGATATCAAGCAGTGTTCGAACATTCCAACACCCGAAATAAATAGGTGTTTTCGCGCTGATAAAACCAGATAGCTTTTCACTTGACACCCTAGCCTCTGGGGGAGCACAGAGCGCGTCGCTTGCCGGGGACGCCGTAGCATGAACGGTATTCATATATTGTGACATTTTCATTTTCATTGAGTTTTCATGGAGTTTCTTGGGAATTTGGTACAAGTGGTGTCCCTTCACAACTCGGCTTTTTGATCGAGGACGCACCTCTAGCCTTTGCACATCCAAGCGCAGTCTGCAAGACAGCAGTAAGTTGTATGGTTGCCGGTGGCTGTTGAGAGCTCATTCGCCATTCGGAAGTACGGGGTACTTTCCTGGAGTCCATGTAATCCTGTGGCTGTTGTCCCATTTTGTCGCGGGGAACACACGCCGAGTCATGGTGCCGTCATCGGGCTCATGTGGTATTTTATAGGAGATTTGACCGCTAGATGACAGGTTACAATTTTGCTCTGAAGATGAATATATAAATTCCAAACGTGTCAGTTCGTTTGACCAGGATTTGTCTAATTAATTGTTAAAAATAAGGAAATTAAACGGCATTGGTTCTTATCCAAAATACGCTGGCTTGATTTAATGAAATGTTATCACAAAATGCGCAAAGAATTACTTTAATTATCCTTTGTAAAATGAAATGTAGCCTCCAAAGGAACAAGTTTTAAGTTTTCCTCATTTTGTTACTAAAATGAAGAGCCTACCTATTAAAACATCTGCGATTAATTTTACCAAGGACAGATAGAATCATCATCGAGATAAATATAAATTCCGATTGATTTTCTATCTTTAATGATTGTAGATCGGTATTACTCGGATAAACAGCGCTAGAAGTTCGTTTTTAAAAGACGATTGAGCCAAGTGATTTTGATCTATTTTTACTCGATTTGTACTTTTACTATGAAAGAGTCGACGTACAATGCTTGAAGTTGCCCAAGGTAATAAGAATTGACTTGCAGAAGGAGCAATGTATTATTATAAAAATTATTTTCTTTTAAATTCAAATCTTGTATATTCAAATGATGCTGAGTTAAAGTTAACATACAACCTTTGGAATAAATAATTATTTAATTATACAGCTCACTTAAAGTTTTACCCGTTAAGGTAAAGACTGAAATAAGAATAAAATCAATATTCAATTTCCCAAAATGCGTGCATCGCCGTTTATCTTCCATTCAATGAACGCTGAAAGATTCGTTAATTTAGTTTTAATATTTTACCCTTAGTTGGCACGCTGAATCATCTACTCAACAAGAAATTTGCCTCGTTTCTATAGAGGTAATACATTCTCGTAACTTCTTGCAATTATCTTTATAACACAGATAATTTATAAGTAAAATTTGTTTTATCGGCATATTAATTTATGCCGCGTACCGATTATTTAAATAAGTTATTACCTTCAAAATGTTAGAAAGCGGTGCCATCAAACAATACTTGCAGCAGTACGATAGAACTGCCTTGAGAATGTTAATTTGTTTAGCTATCAAATTCTCATACGTTCTTCTCTTCTTGCAGTAGATGACCAATCAATTCGGGTGTTCTTATTGCATTCAACAATTAAGCAGGTTTTACAATAATTAAGTATTAATTATGTCATCAAAAGAACAATTTGTCTATAAAACTTGTAAATTTTGGCCGCCATTTTAATTAAATTAAGGTATTTAATATTGCTATAAATAATCTTCAATCATTCGATAATATGTATTCCATAAATAACTGATCATGGTTTTGAATTGGATATTTATAATTCCCATTATTTCAGATCAAGATGTTTGGTACTCATTTCTGGAACTTGATTCAGTCCATGACATATAATAACAAAGAAGTCAAACGAATAAAGTAGGATTAAATCTATATTAAAGCCCAATTTACACTTATTTCTGGCTGATCCCATACTAACTATTGACGTTACAATATATTTTTCTCCGTCTATAAATGCTAATTATACAGTTAAATAAATTAACTTACACCATTCATTTGAAAATATTGATTTGTAACCTCCTATCTCGATACTATCGGCTAAGTTAGATACTATAAATATAATAAAGGCATATGTAGCCGAAATTATAAAATTGTATATTATAATGTAATCAAATATTTAGCATTAATAAATTTTTATAAAAAATATTAGCTCTGTTGTTTCGAACCAGTCATCTATTTCCACTTATCAAAGTACTTTAAATTACTCACAGACTATTCGTCGGAATATACAAAACCCATAGGATAAAAATTAGCTGGCAATTCTCTATTATTTAAAAAAAATTTGCGAGTTTTAGAGAAACATCAATCCAATTATATATTTACGTGACAGTATAAATCAAGCATTGTAAAAAGAAGCACAGGCGATACATCCAGTAAGTATGTATTAGGTTTTGCGAACCTAGTAACAAATTAGTTCAGTTGTGACTAGGTTCGCAAAGCCTAATACATACTTGCATATATATTAGCTCTTCGCAACAAACAGTATTTAACTGTAATACATCCAGTAAACCGGTTTCGTCCTTATTAGGAACTTGTCAAGTACAGTTCTGAATTTTGGCCATAGATACGGCTTGAATCGGGGCACAATAGCATCGGATTTTACAGCTCTAACTATTGTTTTAACCAGTCACGCACTACACAATAATTTTCAGTTAAATAATAATTTAATATTTGTTTTATTTGTTAGAATTTCCGTTAAGTCGAGTTTAGGTGTCATCGATTTAGGACTTAACTAAAAGGAGCCACAGCTAATTTGTCATTACGGAGCAGACTCCACGCAACCTAGAAAAGTTATATTGATTTAAAGATCTATATAATTAACCAATCATTAATTGCTTGGAGTGTATGACAATCATTCAAATCAATGCTGCAAGCTTGGGATAAACGTATATCCCCTTATATATTTATTTTTCAGTATACACTGAAAACTGTATCAGATTGCAAATGCAATTCATTCAGTAGAGTGGTTTCGTATTTATTAGAATCAATGGATGTTTAATTGTATAAATATTAAATTGATTACCACCTCCCATGTTAGCGTGGTGCCTATTCTTTAGTGACAGATTTGGGATGGCGAGTTTTAAAATCAGGTTGAAATAGATGCCCATAGGTCCAACTAAAGGAAACGCTAACCAAAAACATGATTTACTATATATTGTATTGTATGCGATAGAGTAGCGCATTGGATGCAGACCTAAAATTTGAAGTCAGTGTGCCCTAGTTCGAGTTTGTCCGCGAAAATATTCGAGTCAGTACATGATGAGATTCTACGAATAATGAAACTGGCTTTATTAAACAATTTCTAATTTATATTGACAAATAAATATATAATTGAATTTGCGCTTATCCCAAAGTAGCGACTTTGCCTTAAATAGTTATTCTGTAATTCTGCACGATCAATTTCTGTTTAGTTCTCTCTGTCGTTTGAAGCCCAACAATACAGCACTAACACCCATAGAAGTAACAATTTTACTCGTAACGAAACAAAAATTTAATCAGTTCAAATTCTTCTTATGATTTTCATTCCGAATTAAACCAGCACCTGCTTCAGCTAACATTCGACTAATTAAGTCACGTCGGAGCACAAATAAATTTTTACATGAGGTAAATATCGTTTTGTTAATGTTAATCTTCTGAAATTTAAGTTTATAATTTCATTTTTAGCAACATGAAATTTTAATTATCATTTTATAGGATAATATTTATTTAAATCGAATTTGCAATCTTGTTGTAAAATTAAGCCCATATAATCCGTAAATTTGTAAGTATAAACTAAGCATTTATAGCGTTGTAAAGAAAAATCATCCAGTAGAACGATTTCGGCCTTATTTGGAACACTCCCTATACTGTCCTGAATTGGCAGCGAACAAGGCTGGAAAATATAAACGTCTGCTTGGGAATCTTGTGCTCTAACCACTGAGTCACCTTGTCAGGTTTTAAGCATATTTTCAGTTTTATAATAATTAAACTTTCTTGGTTCGGGTTTCATTTAGTTGGAACCAATATGACACGTCTTTAGACCTAAAGTACCAACTAACCATAATAAATCTGTCATTATAAAACAGACACCACACTACCTGGTGAAGTGGTATTGAACTGAACATATAAATGATTAAAGGAACATTGGTTGCGCGGCAAATTCTGGACAGAACGTTAAGAATTCCCAATAATAATGTAATCGGTCTCGTGGATGAATTAACTTACCTACATTATAGAATGCTATGTTTTACTGACAGATGTATGGATATAATAGGAAAGGTGTTTAAATCAAAATCTCATCCTCGATTTAAATAGTTTTTATTACCATCCACAAAAAAAAGTTCGTTTAATGTTATTAACTAATTAATATAATCCATTATTTTAATAACGTGTATACTAAAATATCAACTGTTCTTTAATTTGGCGCTATTGGCCTTTTGATAAATTTTTTACACACATATATGCTAATGAAATTCCGATTTTGTTGATGCATCTGTCAGTTTAAGCTCTGCTTTATGTTTGCTATCGAGTTTACAGAATTAAAATAGATCTATTCTACTTGTCTTAACCTATTGTTCGGTTTCGTTAAATTACGCGTATTAGTATCATTTAGTCACCGTGCACGTAGCGATTTATTAGCCAATAATAAGACTTCATTCTAGATTCGATTTTTTCTATATGATCACTCTTTTGAAAGTATATTCCCCATTGTGTTCCATTTTGGAATGTACATAGGCAACACGTAGATCAGCTACAAATAGGAAGCAAACTTGATCTTCTTTCAAAGTTTCTGAGATGTCATCTTCATGTAGACAATCCAGTGCGCCTTTTGATTTTATCTCTGTCGTCTGGTTCTTATCGTTTAACAACATACAAAATTTTAGTCCAAGCGAGAAGACTTCTTTCGGAACGAAGTCTATTTTATATATGGACAAATAAAAAATATGACATTTCGAAATTATTCTGATATTTTGTTCACTTTTCGCTAGCAATGGTCCGTTCACACTTTATCTGCATAATTTTTTATGGAAGATTATTCCAGTAGGGGGTTGGACTTTAAAACAAAGGCTCTTTAATGTGTGATTCGTTTAAAATACAGTTGCATTTATTCGGTTTTCTTGGCATGCCAATAAGCAGGTTCAAAAAATTAAGCACAAACTTTTGCTCGTAAAATAATATATGTAAATACAAATGATGAACAACAAAAAATTTCTGTGACCTTTATAGAGAAATAAAAGTTTTATGAGGTGAAAATTTAATTTCCCTCTTAGGGAAATACTTTAATAAGTATACGTTTATGTGTAATCAAGTGAAATATAATAAACAAAATATGAAAGCATTCGTCGTTATGTGCACCAATTTTACAGTATTCCATATTGATGCCAAGTTTTCTTGATATTATATCTATATATTCTGCTATAAAACGAATATTGCATGAAGTGGCAAATGCAATTCGTCAACTGCAAATTTAATTGCAATATTGTGGGGAAATCTCACAGTAATAGCCCGAATGTCATTAGAAATTATCGAACTGATATTATCTAGTTTAGTAGTGCCTGCTAATCCCCTCAAGATACAGGAATGGCGCATTTCAGGCAATTTCTTTGTATTTTGTAAACTTTCGTTTTTCGGCAGTAT